>PVIW01013801.1:0-25888 GCA_004026585.1 Noctilio leporinus | reverse complement strand
CCATTACGGGACAATAATGAGCAAAACTAACAACAAGCAAAACAGAACCAAGTGTATGAATACAAGGAATAGGCCTGCAGTGGTCAGGAGGAAAGGGGTAGGGGGGAGGGGGGAGGCAGAGGCAAAGAAGGGGAGCAGCTTAGATAAGAACCTAGTATAAAGGAACCATGGACATGGACAACAGGTGGGATTGACTTTGAGGGGAAAGGGTGGGTGGGGAGGGGGACAGAGGGGAGAAAAAAAGGGATGGATGTAATACAACAACAATAAAATTAAAAGAAAGAAAGAAAGAAAAAAAAAAGAAAAAATAATGTTCTAAACTCTGAGCATATAGCAATGGACAAAAAAATAAATAAATAATAAACCTTTAAAACCCTCTGTCCATATACAGCAAGCGGATGCAAAAGCCAGGCATTCATTCAAAAGAACTATATATGGATACATTTCTTTTAAGATATTGAATAAAACCTTTAAAATCTATTTAACATTCAGCATGGTATGTGGACTAGACAAGAAATTCACCTTTCTTTAGTGAGAAATAAGATAATACTGCAAGTTGCAGGAAGTAGGAACAGTGTCTGCCTTGTCATAGTTGTATCCCCAAGTGCTTGGCCAGAGCCTAAATGATGTATAAATTCTCAAAATATTTGTTATATTAATGAGTAAATAAATGAGTAAATGAATGGGTGAACCCAGAGAAAAAAATAAAATGTGTCGATTCAAACCTATTTCTTACTTTTATTCATTTACTCACTCAATAAATCTGTATTTAAGTTCTGCTTTGGGTGTTGAAGGTAGAGCAGTAAATGGAACCAAATCCCTATCACATTTTTTACATTTTCTGGGCCTTAAAGTTAATTTTTTATGATGGTTGGTGAGTGGGTTCTGAAAATCACTTATTCACTGATCCTACTTCAGTGGACTTTGGTAAATTGAAGCATATCTGATGTTAGTCTAAATACTTATGAAAATAGTTGGCAAAGTAGTATAACATTGACTAAGTCTATGGTTTAATTTTCCAAAAATGAAATGGGTACTGGGATTTGCATTCAAACTACACAGCAACACATGTCATGTGTTTGCACATATGTAGCCCATGGGTTAGTAAGTAAGAATGCTTTAGCTAAAGAGAAAAAAATAATAATCCAGTTTGTTTTTATAACAGTGACCTAATCTTCTGAGAATCAAACCTTAAAGTAAACTACATGATTCTATGAAGGTAAACAAGTCAACTATTTAAATGTGAATTGTGGTTCTGTGCCTCTGTATGTGTGTGGAAGGGGGTGGGGGTAAGGAAAAATTTAGATGTGGTTTTACATAGAGAGACAATAAAGTTTGACATTCCTTGATGATATTAGAAATTTAAATTTTATACTTAATAATTGTAGCAAAATCAGCATTAATCCTAGGCTCATGTTATATGTATAGTAATAATAAAATTATTAACATTATTAAGTTGCTTTAAGAGTCATCAAAGACTAATTCTACCCGTTTTTCTGACTATAAGTTAAGATACACTTGATGTCCTATCCTATAAGCAAGCAACTTAGCATTCAAGCCTGAATGCTAAATAAGGAACTTCCTGACCATTATGGGGAAAACAATGACTTGTTTTCCCCACAATTCTCATCTGCTTCATTAAAAATGAAAAATGCCCAATACAAAAGTTGCACACAAGGTAAACAAGTTGTATTCATTCTTATTCCAAACACATTCTAAAGAGTTAATGTAACATATGGAATGTCTCAGCCACCATTTCTACTATTTGTTGTTAATGTAAGAAATCAAATTACATTGAAATAGAACAAGTTTTATTTAGACTTAAAAACATAGTCACAATTAAAAAATCTGTTAGGTACCTGTAGCTAGGAGACCTTTGACAAAATGCTGAACTCTGCACTTGCGTAATAATATTACATACCCCAAAATATTGTGGAGAAGTTAAACAAGGTGCCCAATGTTTAATGCTTAGCACAATGCATGACACACACAAAAATTTCAATAAATATTAGATATTTTTGGTCATTGTTATTAAGAGATGTCTTAATAAGAAGAAAAATATAAAAAGAGACCATGCTGTCTTACTCATAATCAGAAAAAAAATGGATGGAATAAGCTTTTGATAACTTTTAAAGTAACATAATAATGTTAATTTTATTATTACTATTATAACATGAACCTAGCAGTAATGCTTATCTTGCCACACTTAGTTTGCTGTTTTAGTAATTTTTATCTAAACATTTACAATTATAAACTTGGCATTGGTACTCTGTGAGCAAGACCAGTATCTTTCATGTCAAAATTAGATGCTAGAGTTCTATTCTACATGATAAAATGTAATGGGAGCTTGAGGCATCCCTCTAAGTCCTATTATCCTCAAGGCTCAATGCTTCATGCTATGCCATCTGCAGAAACACAGTCCATACTGCAAACCAAACCAATCCTTGGCAAGACTCCAGCTCTGGTAGAGCCAGAATCTTAAACTTTCTTGGTATAGGAATATACCACAAAAGCATTAGGATATTTGGCCATATTTAGAGAGTCAAATCTTTATTTTTAATGTCTGTTATAAGGGATAAATGAAATCTTGAGCCCAATATTTACTTGACAGGTACATGCTATTCTGATACAGAAACTATGCCCAATCCTCATCACTAAATATTCCCAAAAGTTGCAAATTGTATTTGCCAATGCATTAAACACAATAGTCATTTATAAAATACTTCTGTGCAATAAACACAATCCCTGAATATTAGCAGGAATCAGAATTCAGAAAAACCATATGATGTATCTGCCAATCAAAAACTTCTCAAGCAAAATATCAACATATAAGGACAAAGGGATTAAGGCAAATTCTTGAAGACTAGACATCCACATCATTAGGTCTGGAACATAATCTAGTTGAGATTATTTGTTATAAAAAATCTAACTGCTTTATTTTACCTAGGCTATGTTTCTCATCTGACCTTAACACTAGTGAATATCCATGGAAATTCCACTATTTAAAATAAAGACTTTGGCATGTTGCTAAATCTCCTGCTTTATAGTAACAAGAACATAAAAGCCTCTGTTCACAGAGCTCCACCACTACACTAACAACAATGGAAAAGCACAGATGAGCATATGTAAGCTCTTAACCTTCTTTCTGTTATCACAGCTCTGCTTTGATTTATGCTTTATGAATTTGAACCAAAAACCATTTTCATGAGTATACTAGCTGCAGCTTATTAAACTTCAAGGCAGAACACCTAGCATCCAGATCTTGGTTTCTAATATTCTCTCCAATAAAAAGAACAAGAGATTCTTGGAGTAAGGGCTGTTCTAGAACCAAGGCAGGAAATATATAAAATGAGCATGGAGAATTTGTAATAGCAAAAAACAAGAAAAATAATACCTACATATAATGTGTATCTGTGAAAAAGACATAGAAGTCAACTGAAAAGTTCCCTGATGGCCAAAGCTGGAATACTTTAAACAACAAAATAAAGGATGTAGCATTGAATTATAATCCTAAATATAAAATAAATATTCATTAGTCCATACTGATATAAATGGATTACCAATTAATGAATAAAAGGGGAAAAAAAGGACACATTTTCCATGCAGAATCCTAAGTAACTTATATATACATTTTGTCCTCAAAAAAGAGGAACATAACTCCACACTACTTAGATGTGGACTATGCAAAGTGACTTCCTACCAAAGAGTACAGTATGGAAAGAGAAACAAAGAATAGTAACTCAACAATGGAGAAAGCTCATAAACACTATTTCAGCCAGGATCAAGATCAGCATCAACAGAGATGTCATGTTTATATTATCTGTCTGTACTTGATATGATATGATGAAATGCTACTTCACCTCTATTATCTTCTCCCAAGAACATATTGTTTTCCAATCTAACCATGAGAAAAACACCAGACAAATTCCAACAAAAGATCATTTGAAAAAATATCTGCCAAATACTCCTCAAAACAGTCAAGCTCATAAAAAGCAAGGGAAGTCTCAGAAAATGTCTGTCAAAAAGTGCCTAAAGATACATACAGCACTACCACACACATCATGGTTCAACATCAGCTTCACATCCTCAGTGATGCTTTTGCAGGCTCTTCAGATGAGTCTATAGGTGTCACAAAAGCAGGAAGTATAGTGCTCAGGAGACAGCAATGCACAAATGTGTTCATTAATCAATTAAGGAGGTAAATTCCAGGGGTAGGAAAGGGAAGCCATGCCCTCACAGAAGGTTAATGACCTAAGAAGGGTAATTCCAAATTAGATGTATAAGGTGCAGAAATAAAAATATTGAAGATACTACACTTGGCTTGACCACCCAACCCTTGTAGTATGTTTGGGATTTGACATTAGTAATAAAAAATGCTTTCAGAAAATTGTGGTAACCTGTTTGGTTGGTCAGGAAAGAATTCAGGACAACTTAAATCTATTTATGAAATTTTATAATAACTGTTACTGACCATTACTTCCTTAGTAGTTATTCTACACCAGGCACTCTGCTAAGTAGTTCAAAAATAATTTTGCATAATCTTCATAGACCCTATAATGATAACAACTAAGAAGTATTCAGGACTTGCTGTGTTCTATGCACAGTATACACATTAGCTCATTCAATTATCCCCCAAATTCCCAGATCAGCATGGTTATAATTACTGTGTAGTAGTTGATGTTACCAAAGTACATAAAAGTATAATGGCTTAGCCAAAGTGACCAAAGGCCACAGAGCTGGGTTTTAAAGACATGAAGAAAAGGAAAAGGAAATCTCTGATTTTAATTAGCTTTTTACACTATATCACCATTAGCCCATAGGCTATTTTATTTTTTGCAATTTTCAGATTAAAAAAAAATAAAATGAGGTGCAGGGAGACTATATTATTTGCCCCAAATGCATAGTAAGTGACTCCAATCTGGGCTTGAGGCTCTGTCTGACTCAGGTTCTCAATCATCAGGCTACATTACTACTTGAAATAATAGTTTCTTAGGACAAAAAATACATATATTTACCATATACTGTATGACATTCATTATGCTCTTTAACTTAAATTTATTGTTTTTCTTTTAAATTTAATTGTATTGTTGTATTACATCCATCTCCTTTTTTCTCCCCTCAGTTCCCTTCACCGCCCACCTACTACCCCCTTCCCCCAAAGTCAATCCCACTTGTTGTCCATGTCCATGGTTCTTCGTGCTACTTCCTTAAATTTAAGCTTAAATTCTTTAAGCTTAAAACATTGTCTCCCATTTTAAAAGTCCCGAAGAGGGCCAATAAAAGGAACAATAAGCTTCACTTTATTCACATCTTTGAAACTTATAAAGAATGAGCTGATGATTCCCTTAGAGTTCTCCTCCTAGGACTTGAGTTCCACGAGTATTCATTGCCACACATAACACCAGTGATACCTCTCCCTGGCCAGTGTGACTCAGTAGGTTAGAATATGTCCCATAACCAAAAGATAGCGGGTTGTATTTCAAATCAGAGTGCATGTCTAGGTTGTGGGTTTAATTCCCAACCTGTGAGCACGCAATCCATGATTTGGGCACATATGGGAGGCAACTGATACATATTTCTCTCTCTTTTTTTAAAATTTTATTGTTGTTGTATTACATCCATCCCCTTTTTGATCCCCTCTGTCCCCCTCCCCACCCACCCATTCCCCACAAAGTCAATCCCACCTGTTGTCCATGTCCATGGTTCCTTTATACTAGCCTCTTGTCTAAATTGCTATCCTTCCTTGCCTCTGCCTCCCCCCTCCCCCCAAACCCTTTTCCCCTGACCACTGAAGGCCTATTCACTGTATCCATATATTTGGTTCTGTTTTGCTTGTTGTTAGTTTTGTTCATTATTGTCCCATAATGGGTGAGATCATATGATATTTGTCCTTCACTGACTGGTATATTTCACTAAGCATAATACTCTCCAGTTCCATCCATGTTGTTGCAAAGGGTACAAGTTCCTTCTTTCTTTCTGCTATATAGAATTCCATTGTGTAAATATACCAAAGTTTTTTGATCCAATCATCCACTGATGGGCACTTAGGCTGTTTTCAGCACTTGGCTATTGTAAGTAGTGCTGCTATGAACATAGGTGTGCATAGGTTCTTATGAATTGGTGTTTCAGGGTTCTTTGGATATAGCCCAAGTAGTGGAATCGCTGGATTAAAAGGCAGTTCCATCTTTAGCTTTTTAAGGAAACCCCATACTGTTTTCCACAGTGGCAACACCAGCCTACATTCCAACCAACAGCATATGAGGGTTCCCTTTGCCTCGCATCCTCGCCCACACTTGTTGATTGTTGATTTGCTGATGATTGCCATTCTGACAGGTATGAGGTGGTATCTTATTGTGGTTTTAATTTGCATCTGTCTGATGACTAGTGATGTTGAGCATTCCTTCATATGCCTTTGGGCCCTTTGTATATCTTCCTCAGTGAGTTGTCTGTCCAGGTCCTTTGCCCATTTTTTAATGGGGCTGTCTGTCTCCCTGGTATTGAGCCGCATTAATTCTTTATATAATTTGGAGATCAAACCCTTGTCTGAGGTATCATTGGCAATTATGTTTTCCCATACAGTTGGTTCCCTTTGAATTTTACTGATATTTTCTTGAGCTGAACAGAAACTTTTCAATTTGATATAGTCCCATTTGTTGATTCATTCTTTAATTCCCTTTGCCCTTGGTGAAGTATCAATAAACATATTTCTGTGTAGGATATCCAAAAGTTTACTGCCTATATTTTTCTCCAGGACCTTTATGGTAGCACTGCTTATGTTTAAGTCCTGTATCCATCTTGAGTTTATTTTGATGTATTGTGTCAGTTGGTGGTCTAGTTTTATCTTTTTGCATGTTGCTGACCACTTCTCCCAACACCATTTGTTGAAGAGACTGTTTGTACTCCATTGGATGTTCCTTCTCCCTTTGTCAAATATGAGTTGACCATAGAGTCCTGGGTTAATTTCTGGGCTCTCTATTCTGTTCCATTGATCTATATGTCTATTCTTATGCCAGTACCAGGCTGTTTTGATGACAGTAGCCTTGTAGTATTGTTTGAGGTCTGGTATTGTGATTCCTCCTACCCTGTTCTTCTTTCTCAAGATTGTGGTGGCTATTCGTGGGCATTTTTGGCTCCATATAAATTTTTGAAGTATTTTTTTCTATTTCTGTGAAGTCTGTCATTGGTATTTTAATTGGGATTGCATTGAATATATAGATTGCTTTGAATAGTATGGACATTTTAATGATTTTAATTCTTCCCATCCATGAACATCGTATATGCTTCCATTTATTTGTATCTTCCTTGATTTCTTTCTTCACTGTTCCCTAGTTTTCTGAGTACAGGTCTTTTACCTTCTTAGTTAAGCTGATTCCTAGGTACATTATTTTTCTTGTTGCTATGGTAAATGGGATTTGTTTTTTCACTTCTATTTCTGTTGCTTCTTTATCGGTATACAGAAATGCTTTTGATTTCTGCATATTGACTTTATACCCAGCTATTTTTCTAAATTTGCCTATTAGGTTGACTAAGTTTTTAGTGGAGCCCATCGGGTTTTGTATCTACACTATCATATCATCTGCAAATAATGACAGTTTAACTTCCTCCTTTCCAATTTGGATACCTTTAATTCCTTTTTCTTCTCTGATGGCTATAGCTAGAAATTCCAACACAATGTTGAATAGAAGTGGAGAAAGTGGACAGCCTTGTCTTATTCCTGATCTTAAGGGAAAAGCTTTCAGTTTTTGTCCATTAATTATGATGTTGGCTTCAGGTTTCTCATAGATGGCCTTTATAATGTTGAGGTATGCTCCCTCTATTCCTATTTTGCTGAGGGTTTTTATCATAAATGGTTGCTGCACTTTATCAAATGCTTTTTCAGCATCTACTGATATAATCATATGGTTTTTATCTTTCAATTTGTAGATGTGGTGCATTACATTTATTGATTTACGAATGTTGTACCATCCTTGCATCCCTGGGATGAAGTCCACTTGATCATGGTGTATGATCTTTGTAATATACTGCTGAATCTGATTGGCCAATATTTTGTTGAGAATTTTAGCATCTATGTTCATCAGAGATATTGGCCTGTAGCTTTCTTTCTCAGTTGTGTCTTGCCCTGGTTTTGGGATTAGAATAATAATGGCCTCATAGAAAGAGTTTGGGAGTCTTCCCTCTTCCTGAAATTTTTGGTATATTTTAAGGAGGATAGGAGTTAGTTCTTCTTAAATGTTTGGTAAAAATTCACCTGCGTAGCCATCTGGTCCTCGGCTTTTGTGCTTTGGGAGATTTTGGATTACTTCTTTAATTTCACTAGTGGTTATAGGCCTATTCAGGCTTTCTGCTTCTTCTGGGTTCAGTTTTGGTAGATTATATATTTCCAGAAATGTGTCCATTTCATCCTGGTTGTCATATTTTTTGTCATCTAGTTGTTTGTAGTAATTTCTTACAATCTTCTGTATTTCCGAGGTATCAGTTGTGATTTCTCCTCTGTCAGTCTGATTCTGTTTATTTGGGTCCTCTCTCTCTTTTTCTTAATGAGTCTGGATAAGGGCTTGCCAATTTTGTTTATTTTTTCAAAGAAAAAGCTCCTGGACCTATTGATTCTTCGAATTGTACTTTGAATCTCTGAGTTATTTAGTTCTGATCTGCTCTTGATGATTTCCTTTCTTCTACTTGCTCTAGGCTTTGTTTGTTGTTGCTTCTCTAGTTCTTGCAGCTTTGTGGTTAGGTTGTTTTTATAAACTTCTTGTAACCTTTTTTGGAAGGCCTGCATTGCTATAAATTTCCTTCTGAGCACTGCCTTTGCTGTATCCCATAGGTTTTGGGCTGTTGTGTGTTCATTGTCATTTGTTTCCAGGAACTTTTTGATTTCATCTTTGATCTCATTGTTGACTCCTTCATTGCTTAAAAGCATGTTATTCAGTCTCCATGAGTTAGAGATTTTTTTTTTTTTTCCGTGAGATTGGTTTTAGTTTCAAGCCATTGTGATCTGAGAAGATACTTTGTAGGATTTCAATATTCCTGTATTTGTGGAGGCTTGTCTTGTGACATACCATGTGGTCTATCTTGGAGAATGATCCATGTGCATTTGAAAAGAATGTGTATTTTGCTTCTTTGGGGTAAAAGACTCTGTATACGTCAGTTAGGTCCATTTCCTCTAGAATGTTGTTCAATGACACAACATCTCTGGGGATTTTTTGTTTGGAAGATCTGTCCATTGTTGATTTTGGGTATTAAAATCCCTTACTATTAGTGTGTTGCTGTCTATGTCTTTCTTAAAGTCTTCCAAGATTTTCCTTATATATTTCGGAGCTCCTATGTTGGGTGCATAATGTTTATCAGAGTTATTTCTTCTTGATGGATTGTTCCCTTAAGTATTATATAATATCCTTCTTTGTCCCTTTTTATGGCCTTCATTGTAAAATCCATTTTGTCTGAAATCAGTATTGCTACTCCAGGTTTTTTTTCATGTCCATTTGCTTGATATATAGTTTTCCATCCCTTCATTCTCAATCTGTGTCGATCTTTTGTTCTGAGGTGGGTCTCTTGATGACAGCATATATGTGGGTCATGTTGTCTTATCCATTCGGCTACCCTATATCTTTTGATTGGTGCATTTAATCCATTTACATTTAAGGTTATTATTGATTGATACTTATTCATTGCCATTTTCTCCATTTATGTGTGTATTCCTCTCTGGCTTTCTCTGTTTCTTCATTTTATTTGTTTACTTATTTTTATAGCAGCCCCTTTAGCATTTCTTATAATGCTGGTTTGGTAGAGATGTATTCTTTTAGTCTTTTTTTTTTTTTTTTAATCTGGGAAACTCTTTATTTCTCTTTCTATCTTGAATGAGAGCCTTGCTGGGTAGAGTATTCTTGGTGCAGGCCTTTGTTTACCATCACTTGAAATACTTTTTGCCATTCCCTTCTGCTTGAATTGTTTCTGTTGAATAATCATTTGATAGTCTCATTGGAGCCCCCTCATGTGTTATTCGTCATTTCTCT
This sequence comes from Noctilio leporinus, assembly GCA_004026585.1. Taxonomy (NCBI): domain Eukaryota; kingdom Metazoa; phylum Chordata; class Mammalia; order Chiroptera; family Noctilionidae; genus Noctilio; species Noctilio leporinus. Next base: position 15,878 of record PVIW01013801.1, on the reverse strand, counting down.
CTTAATGCTTTTAGGATTCTCTCTTTGTCTTTGAAATTCGCCATTTTAATAATAATGTTCCTTGGTGTTGGTCTGTTTGTGTTGATCTTCATTGGGATCCTCTGTGCTTCCTGAACTTGATTAATGTTTTCACTCCTCATATTAGGGAAATTTTCTATCATGAATTTTTTAAACAGATTTTCCATTCCTTGTTTCTCTTCTCCTTCTGGTATCCCTATGATATGGATGTTGTTGCATTTCATGTTGTCCTGCAGCTCTCTTAAACCCTGTTCAATCTTATTCAGCTTTTTTTTATTCTCTTCTACTGTCTTAGAGTATTTGTCTGCATTATCCTCAAACTCGCTGATCTGGTGCTCTGCTTTCTCTAGCCTACTGTTGATTCCTTCTACTGTATTCTTCCATTCAGAAATTGTATTCTTCATTTCCTCCTGGCACTTATTGATAGTTTCTATGTCCTTTTTCATGCTGTTGTAGTTCTCAGTAAGTTCCTTGTAACTTCCCTGGAGTTCTTTGTAGTTCTCCTGGAGTTGTTTATAGTTTTCTTTGATGTGGCTGAGCTCACTGAGCTTCTCTATCATCATTCTTTTGAATTCCTTATCTGATATTCCAGGTGCCTCTGTTTCATTTTGTGGTCTTTCTGGGGATTCTTCCTTTCCTTTTGGTGATGGACTGATTCTTTTTTTTCCCCATTTTGGGTGTCTGTTCTTGCTTGCTTTTTATTTTTTATTTTTTGTTTTTTCCTTGGTTTAATCTGCTTTGCTTCCTTGCCTTGGTTGAGCACCTTTCTGTGATAGGAGATTTGTGGAATTCAATGATGCCATCTCCCAAATTTTCTCCACTTGCTGTTCTTGGTGTGTCCTTGATTTGGGCTGTATGGTCATATTCTGGACCTATGGGCTTTCAGCTGAAAAAAAAACAAAAAACAAAACAAAACAAAACAAAAACAAATAAAAAGGAAAAAGGAAATAAAAATGATAATAATAATAAGAAGAAAGGGTTTAGATGGCTGTTCACCCTTACTAATTCCTGATTGGTCCAGATGGAGTCAGGACCTGAGGGCTTTTAGCAGGGAAAAAAAAAAGAAAAAGGGAGAAAATCACAAGACAAAGAGAAATTAATATTAATAAAGAAAGGGTTTAGGTGTATGTTCACCCTTTATAATCTCTGTTTGGTCCAGGTGGAGCCAGGACCAGTGGGCTTTATCAGGTAGAAAAGAAAGAAGTAAAAAAAAAGGAGAAAGTCACAAGGCAAAGAGAAATCAATGTTAATAAAGAAATGGTTTAGTTGTCTGTTCACCCTTTATCATCTCAGTTTGGTCCAGGTGGAGCCAGGACCAGTGGGCTTTATCAGGGAGAAAAGAAAGAAGAAAAAGAAAAAAAAAAGAAAGAAAGAAAGAAATGAAAAAAAAAAAAAATGGGGGGGTAGTCACAAGACAAAGAGAAATCAATATTAATAAAGAAAGGGTTTAGCTGTCTGTTCACCCTTTATGATCTCTGATTGGTCCAGATGGGGCCAGAACCTGTGGGCTTTAACAGGAAGAAAATAAGAAAAAAAGAAAGAAAGAAAGAGAGAAAAAAAAGGCGGGGGAAAAAAAGATAAAAGGAAGGAAGAAAAGAATAAAGAAAGGGTTTAGGTGGCTGGGGAAGAGGGAATACTTAGATTGAGGGCTGGGAATGCTTTGTAGTCAGAGAGTGAGTAGACTTTAATTCAAGAGTAGGGGGAGAGTCTTGGGTATTTAGGTGGATTGAGATAGGGGGGGATTAAGAATATGTGAGAAGTCACTTTTGAAAAGGGTATGTTGGGGATTAATAGTTCATATAGTTCTTGGTATAACTCAGGTACTTGAGATTAGCAGCAATCCATTTCCTGAGGCTGCCTCTTTTTCTTGGTCAGGTCTCTGCAGTCTACAGTCTATCTGGTCTTTGAGTGGCAGGGCCTCTGATTGTCACAGTCAGGGCTGATTCTGAGTGTCTGCCCCCAGGTAGGCTGGGCCTTCAGTAGCCTAGCTGGGTTTTAGGGCTGCCAGTATTCTGGAGCCCACAGGGTGTCCCCTCCCACTCCTGGCAGAGGTTCCTGCCCGCGAGGAGCACCCAGCACCCCTGCAGGGCAGCCTGCAACCTTGATGGTCACTGCAAGGACTGACCCTGCCCCCGCAGTTCCCGGAGGAGGCAGCCCCTGTCAGTTAACAGTGCCCGGGGTCCACCAACACTACCCAGCTCCCCCTGGTGAGAGCCAAACCTCCAAGCCAACTAGCTCTCCGAGGAGTCCTTTATGTGGCCTCTGTGATCTGTGTCCTTTGTCTTGGGCAATGGGCGGGTCAGTTGCCCCTGCTACTAGTTCCTGGCTCAAAGTTTGGAGTTTCTGTGGGAGCCTGGGGGCCTGTGTGGGTGCGCAGGGCTCAGCCTGCCCCCTCGAAGGTGCCTCAAGCTGCTGTTTCCCTGGTGGCCCAGCAGCACCATTTTTGGCTCTCTCACAGCCCCCGCTGATGCACTTCCCCACTCCCCTGCTCCTGCTCCCCGCAGGACTCTTCTCCTCTGCCTCTAGCACTGTGAGGAGCTTCCTCTCCCTGTTGCCGGAGTCTTTCACACAGTCCCTCCCCTGCAGGAGTTCAATTCCTCTTTCTCTCTGGCATTTGCCCTTGCTGCCCACTCTTCACTGTTCAGATTTCTAGTCACCAGGAAGCCCAGAGCTGGCCTCGGTCAAACGCACCCATCTGGGCAGAGCTGTCACTGCCCTGAGCTGTCCTTGGCCCTCCGGCTAGTTAGTAGGTTGGGAACCACCTCACCTACTGCCCTGCTGGTCTCCTTTGCCTCTGGTCTGTGCTCCCCTGTGTCCAGATGCTGACCGCTCCAATTCTTAGGGACCTGAAGACGTCTCGCACTCCCTATCTTGTCCTCTATCTGCTCTGGTACTCGAGAACACCATCAGCATTGCTCTCTACTCTGTCGCCATCTTTCCATATTTCTCTCTTGCATCAATGTTTCTCTCTTCCTTCCTCAGGTGAGGATAAACAAACAAACAAACAAAAAAAAAAACACAAGCAATATCCCTTTGAGAATTTGAGGTTAACAGCACTGGACCACTCCATGGCTGTAGCTTTTTCTTTAAAAACAGCAACTATTATTGTACACTGTATTCAAACCACCTGTGATTTATGACTTTGATAAAAGGAAAAATTTACTGTCACCTTTTATTATCCATACATGTTTCCATACATGGTTCAATTTAGGATCACTACTGGCTAAACTCCCCAGAAAACAAAGATATGATCTTTGGGACCTTTTACTTGTACTTAACACTAGGCAGCTTTGAGCAACCCACTCTCATTTCTCTGCAAGCTTCTTGAAAGAAAAAATGATTCTTATTTATTTCTGTGTTCTTTATACTTTCAAGTGCCCTGATTGGTATATTGTACATGTTCAGTAAAAGATGCTGACTTGAAAGAGGTTTAAAAGTTTGTTGAGGACAGAGGTCCCTCTCTGTTGATAGTACACAATTTATTGATCTCTGTGCCCAGTAGCAGATAGTAGTACTTTATAAATATTTGCTAAATTGAATAAACTCTTCCTAGAATGTATCTATTTATGCTTATTTGTGCAATATATTATCACACAATTTACACTGTATTCAATTTAGCAAGCATTTAATAGAGTTAGGTAGATAATCTTTATCTAGTTCTCAGATTTGTTGATCATGTGATATATAACATTGGAACAAATAATTAGCCTTTCTGAGTCTCAATCCCTTCACTTGTAAAATGAAGAGAATACGATTAGAATCACCATGTGAATTGTATGATATAATAAACATGAAATATTTATAATGTGTCTGGCACCTAATGTATACTCAATAAATGTTTTAAAAATAATCCCAATATTAGTTACTAAGTAATATAAAAACAACACAATTAGAGACTGTAATTAGGTAAATAAATATTGGTTGTATTTATAATATACATATGGTTCTAATACCAGTGATGCTGATGATGATGGCAGAAATGTCATAGACATCAGGCAACAAAAAGAAAGAATGCACCAGGCAAAAGCAAGGAGAGGTCTTGCATAAGATCATTTATTGGCAAAGAGACTTATGTCAGTGTCCTGAAAGGGCTTCTGAAGTCAGGATATGCCCATCAGAGACCTGGATTCCTTTCCTCTCACTCTTTCCCTTCCTCCCCTTGGCCCTTCTGCCTTGACTTCCTGGCCTGCTATACAGGATTTGGAGTCTTTCTTAGAATGGTGTGTGCTTGATTACCCAGGCTTGATTCTTAGGAGAGCAATTCTATATATATATATTGCACTTTTCAAGAAACCTGCAGAGATGGGAATAATAGAGATTGTATTGCTTAGTGAAAGAGCAGCTTTTTCTTTTGCTTTGATCCATCAAAGAATGAAACCATCTGAGCTGAACTGAAGCACCTGAGTCAATATTAAGCCACACATTCTGAGCATTTTTCCAGGACCAGGAAGGAAACCATGACTTTTAGCTTAGAAAAAAGCAAGAGGGCCCTGATCAGATGGCTCAGTTGGTTAGAATGTCATCCTGATACATCAAGGTTGTAGGTTTGATCCTCCATCAGGGTACATACAAGAATCAACCAATTAATGTATAAGTAAGTAGAATAGCAAATTGATGATCCTTTCTCTGTCTCTCCCTTCTTCTCTCTCTAAAAAAAAAAAAATATATATATATATATATATTTTTTTTTTTTTTTTTTTAAATTAGAAATGCAAAGGAAACTTAGATGTTATTAAGAAAACTAGGCCTCTCATGCTTAGCCCAGGTCTTTTGGATTTTAATGAACTATTTCAATAGGCTATGCAGTGAGATGACTCAGGAATCTGCAGAGTCTTTGTAGGTCTGAAGCTAAACAACCATTTAGCAGGGAAGCGAAAAAAGGGAGAGCCAAGAGATGATTGCCACCGCAGACATCTGAGCATCAGCAGGGGTTCCAGGAAGATTATAGTAGTAATGAGAGTGAAAAAGAGTGAGTGGGTAATATCAATGTGAGAGAAAAACATTGAGTGGTTGCCTCCAAAATATATCACAACCATGGATCAAATCTGCAACCTAGGTCACATCTGGAATTACTTTTTTGGAGAAAAAGTCAGCTGGAATTACCAACAGGACACCAGCTGCAAAGAAGTCTTACAACCACAGACAGAAGAGAAAAGGATGCTTCATCACAACCTGACTGATAGGAATCATGGAAATGCAAGAGGGTGACAGGTCCCCTACTGAATGCAACAGCAGTCAGGGCTCCACCAGAGAAGGGTAGGTTCTGGTCCCCAAGCTGGGTTTCCCAGCCTATAGCAACATGATGAGAGAGAGCAGTATACAGCTGAGAAAGAAGGGAGGATAGCTGTGGAGTTTACTAGCCTAGGAGAACACTGGAGACAGAAAACTACTAGGGTGACCAGAACAAAAATAAATTTATATCCACGTACCGTGGGCTCCAGAGGATGGAGAGCAGAGAGGACTGGAGACACAGGGGGAGAGTTTGTGGCGGTGGTTTAGAGGAGATAAGTGGGGAGGTAGCTGTAGGGATTCCAGCTGACTCATGGCCCACACCTCCAGTGGGCTGTGCTGTGCCAAGCAGCTTCCATATGAGGGGTCCTCATAGCCCCATCCACTGGAAGCAATCTGCCCCACCCAGTGGTGCCAGAGCCTGGCACCTGATCACAATTCTTTGACTTACATCTAAATAAACCTCCCTTGCCCTGCCCTTTCTGAACATAGATACAATAGTTGGCAACTGAAAAGGTATCTCTTGCCCAGCAGTACCTGAGCCTGGCTGCTGGTTACAAACTCTCTGACTTACAGCTGGTTCAGTAAGTCAGTCCCCACACAGTGGCAAGTGAGCCTGGTGGCTGATCATGGAATCATTGCTTTGCAACTGAGTCAGTCCTTTTCCATAAGCAGGGTCTGGACCTGATGGTTGAGTACAAATTCTCTGACTTACAGCTGGGTCAGACAGTCAGTCCCACACAGTGGCAAATGAGCCTGGTGGCTAATCGTGCGTGGATTCATTGGATCACAACTGCCTTGGTTTGTCCCACCCAGTGGCCCCTGGGCCTGGCAGCTGATCACAAACTCATTGGATTACAATTGAATCTTTCAGTCAAGCCCAATGGTCCCTTAGCCTGGCAGCTGATTACAGATTCATTGATTTATATCTGAATCTGTCCCACCAAGCAGCACCTGAACTGGCAGCTGATCCACTGGATTACAATTGAAGTTCTCTGTCTAGCCCAGTAGGGCCTGAGTTTGGCAGATGATTTATTGATTTACAACTGAATTGGTCTGTCACCCTTAGCTGCATCTGAGGAGGGTGGTGGATCACAGACTAATAGGATTAAAACTAAATCAATCCTTCCAGCCTAGCAGTTCCTTAGCCTGGCAGCTGACCACAGTCTGATTGGATTACAACAAAACCTAAAAATAGTGGTAAGAAGAAAAAGTCCATCACCAAAAGGAAAGAAGGAATCCCCATAAAGATCACTAAATGAAACAGAGGCAAGCAAACTATCAGATATGGAATTCAAAAGAAGATGATAGAGAAGCTCAATGATCTCAGAGAGCTCAAAGAAAACTATAAAAAGCTTAAGGGAAACTACAAACAACTCCAGTGGAACTATTAAGAACTCCAGGGAAGCTACAAGGAACTTACTGAGAGCTACACCAGCATCAAAAAGGACCTAGAAACTATCAGTAAGAGGCAGAAGGAAGTGAAGAATACAATTTCTGAATTGAAAAAAAAAAAAAAAAACAGTAGAAGAAATTAATAGCAGGTGGGTGGAAGCAGAGGATCTGATCAGCAAGCTGGAGGACAACGTAGAAAAATATTCCAAGACAGTGCAACAGAATGATAAAAGGCTGAAAAAGAATGAAGAAGTTTTAAGAGAGGTGTAGGACAACATGAAACACAATATTATCTGTATCATAGCGATGTGAGAAGGAGAAGAGAAAGAAGGAATGGAAAACCTGTTAAAAAAAATAATGATAGCAAACTTCCCTATCATGGTAAGTGAAAATGTTACTCAAGTTCAGGAAGCACAGAGGGTCCCAATGAAGATAAACCCAAACAGACCCACTCCACGCCACATTATAATTAAATGGCAAATTTCAAAGTCAAAGAGAGAATCCTAAAAGCATCAAGAGAGAAACAGCAAATAACATATGAGTGGGCTCTGATAAAAATATCAAATGATTATTCAACAGAAACAATACAGACCAGAAGGGAATGGCAAAAAGTATTCCACGTAATGGAAAAAACAGGCCTGGAACCAAGAATACTCTACACAGTAAGGCTCTCATTCAAAATAGAAGGAGAAATAAGGAGTTTCACAGACAAAAGAAGACTAAAAGAACACCTCTACCAAATCACCATTGCAAGAAATGCTGAAGGATCTGCTTTAAAAAAATAAAATGAAAAGAGAGGGAGGGGGGGAGAGAGAGAGAGAGAGAGAGAGAGAGAGAGAGAGAAACACAGGTACAAAGGGGGAAAAGGGCAATAAATAATATCAATCAATAATAATCTTAAATGTAAATGGATTAAATGTGCCAATCAAAAGACATAGTGTAGCTGAATGGATAAGAAAACACGACCCACATATATGCTATCTTCAAGAGGCCCACCTCAGAACAAAAGATCGACACAGATTGAAAATGAAGGGTTGGAAAAATATATATCAAGCAAATGGACATGAAAAAAAGGCTGGAGTAGCAATACTTATTTCAGGCAAAATAGATTTTATGATGAAGGCCAAATAAAGAGTCAAAGAAGGACATTTCATAATACTTAAAGGAACAATTCATCAAGATGTAACCCTGGTAAACATATATGCACCCAACAGAGAAGCTCCCAAATATATAAGGAAAATCTTGGGGGACTTCAAGAAGGATATAGACAGCAACACACTCATAGTAGGGGATTTTAGTACCCCATTATCAACAATGGACAGATCTTCCAAACAAAAAACACCAAGGATATTGGACATTGCACAACACTTTAGAGGAAATGGACCTAACTGATATATACAGAACTGTTCACCCCAAAGAAGCAAAATACATTATTTTCCAATGCACATGGAATATTCTCTAAGATAGACCACATGGTAGGTCACAAGACAAGCCTCCACAAATACAGGAAAATTGAAATCATACCAAGCATCGTCTCAGATCACAATGGATCTGAGTAAAATTTTAGGTTGAAACTAAAATCCAACATAAAGGGGAAACCCTAAACACTCTCTAACTCATGGAGAATGAATAACATTCTTTTAAGTAAGGAATGTATAAACAATGAGGTCAAAGATAAAATCAAAAAAGTTTCTGGAAACAAATGACAATGAATACACCACAGCCCAAAACCTATGGGGCACAACAAAGGCAGTCTTCAGAGGGAAATTCAAAGCAATACAGGCCTACTTAAAAAGGATAGAAGAAGCTTATACAAAAAACATAACCATAAAGCTGCAAGAACTAGAAGAGCAACAGAGAAAGCCCAGAGCAAGTAGAAGGAAGGAAATCATCAAGATCAGAGCAGAGCAACAAGAAAAATAAAGTACTTAGGAATAAACTTAACCAAGGAGGTAAGAGACCTGTACTCAGAAAACTACAGAACATTGAAGAAAGAAATTAGGGAAGATACAAATAAATGGAAGCATATACCATGTTCATGGATGGGAAGAATTAACATCATTAAAATGTCCATACTACCCAAAGCAATCTAGATTCAGTGCAACCCCAATTAAAATACCAATGACATACTTCACAGAGATAGAAAAAATACTTCAAAAATTTATATGGAGCCAAAACACCCATGAATAGCCTCAGCAATCTTGAGAAAGAAGAACAAGGTAGGAGTAATCACAGTACCGAGCATCAAACTGTACTATAAGGCTATTGTCATCAAAATAGTCTGGTACTGGCATAAGAATAGACATATAGATCAATGGAACAGAAGAGATAGCTCAGAAATAAACCCAGGACTCTATGGTCAATTTATATTCGACAAAGGGGAAAGGAACATAAAATGGAGTAAAATCAAATGGTGCTGGGAGAACTGGACAGGGACATGCAAAAATAAATAAATAAATAAAAATCAACCATCAACTTACACCATACACCAGAATAAACTCAAGATGGATAAAGGACTTAAACATAAGTCATGCCACCATAAGGTCCTGGAGAAAAATATAGGCAGTAAAATTTTAGATATCCTATGCAGAAATATGTTTTACTGATATTTCACTAAGGGCAAAGGAATTAAAAGAAAAAATAAACAAATGGGACTATACCCAAAGAACCCTGAAACACCACTTCATAAAATCCTATGTGCCCTTATGTTCATAGCAGCGCTATATACAATAGCCAAGTGCTGGAAGCAGCCTAAGTGCCCATCAGTGGGTGATTGGATCAAAAAACTTTGGTACATTTACACAATGGAATATTACATAGCAGAAAGAAAGAAGGAACTCCTCCCCTTTGCAACAACATGGATGGAACTGGAGAGTATTATGCTTAGTGAAATAAGCCAGTTAGTGAAAGACAAATACCATATGATCTCACCCATTACAGGACAATAATGAGCAAAACAAACAAACAAGCAAAACAAAACCAGATACATGAATACAATGAATAGACCGTCAGTGGGCAGAGAGGAAGGGGGAGGAGGAGAAGAAAAGGCAAAGAAGGGGAACAGTTTAGTCAAGAAACTAGCATGGAAGAACCATGGACATGCACAAGTGGGATTGATTTTGGGGGGCAGCGGGTAGGTGGTGAAGGGGACAGAAGGGAGTAAAAAGGGGGTGGATTTTATACAACAACAATAAAATTAAATTAAAGTAAAAGAAAATAAAAGGAAACCTATATAAACATTTTAATGAACTTTCTGAAATTTCATACTATTGTTTAACGTAGCCATGTAAACTATTAATAGCAATGCTGTCATTCTGATAACCCAAATGAACTTTCAGAAACAAATATAGATACAAATTATGAAGACTAAATTTATGGACTAAATGTATAAATAAAAATATACATACATATACAGGCATGCATTAACATACATATTTATAATCTGGATAAAATAAGAAACCACTAAAAAGATGCATTAAAAATCAACAAGTATATTGATAATGCAAGAAAACACAATACTAATACATTTCCACCAAAAACCTTTCAATCTTTTCTAGTGAGAATTTACCACATTTCCATAAGGTCTGTCCAAAAAGTATCAAGCTAATTTCAATATAATTAGAATTATATTAAATATAATTTTACTCCATACTTTCAAGACAAACCTCGCAAAATAATATAACACCCTATTTCTATGGCATAACCTCACATCATAGAATATAACATTTTCAGCCCTGGCTGGTGGCGTAGTGGATAGGCACCAGGCTGTGAACCCAAATTTCACTGATTTGATTCCCAGACAGGGCACATAACCAGGTTACAAGCCAGTCCTCCAGCCAGGTCCATAGCTAGAAGGCAGGTGAAAGGCAACCATACATTGATGTCTCTCTTCCTCTCTGCCTCTCTCCCTTCCCCTGTTTCTAATGATAATAAAATAAAATCTTAAAAAAAAAAATAAGAATAAAGCATTTTTTAAAAAGACTGGAAGGACATTCAATAAGGTAAACAATAATATTTGCTGGGGAAAAAGATGAAGCGTAGTTTTAATTTTTTGTGCTTTTTCAAATTATCAATGATAAACATGTATTATAAAAAATAGCTATTGCTACTTTTGCTATTTGTCATTTTAACATTTGTTCAAATGAAAAACTAAATTATAAACTATGAAATAATCTAAAGTAATTAGACCTAGTGAAAAATAGGACTCAAAATTTAGGCTTTACTATGCAAGGCCAGTACAATAGTGTAATCTTTATAAACGTACGTATCAGTTGTAAATCCTTGAAATTTGGTAATTTAGTGGAAACAAATGCAGGATAGATCTAGATAAATGGGAAAAATGCTCTGGAAAAAAGTTCTCAAGGAAGAAAATATCTGCACATTGTACATTCTTCGTCCTATTGATTTTCTATGCACAGGGAAAACATGTCATATGAGAAAAGTTTTCTTCAGCAGGAATATTCCTAGCTAGGACAGTGGATTTGCTTGGGAGAAATAACAACTTAATAAGTGTGAAGGTGAAATGGGAAGGGTTTCCCTGTACCTGTCAAAGTATCTATTAACCCGAGGGATGAAGAAGTGAAAAAAAGGAGAATCAAAGACGGCAACAGAGTAGAGAGCAGTGCTGATGGTGTTCTAGAGTACCAGAACCACTGAAGGATAGGATAGGCAGCACTAGATATATGCAGGACCCTAAGAATTGGAGTGGTCAGCATTTGGACTCAGGGGAGCACAGCCCAGAGGCAGCAGAGACATGCAGGAGAGCAGGTGAAATAGTTCCAAACCGGCAGAGGTCAGCTCTGGGCAGTGGCAGCTCTACCCAGAGGGGAGTCTTTAACTGAAGCCATCTCCAGGCTCCCTGGTGACTAGAAATCTGAACAGTGAAGTGTGGGCAGCAAGAGCAAACACCAGAGGGAACTAGGAATTGAACTGCAGGGGAGGGACTGTGTGAGAGCCTCGCTCTGGGAACAGGGAGAGGAAGCTCTTCACTGGGCCAGAGGCAGAGGAGAAGAGTCAGGCAGGGAGCAGGAGCAGGGGAGCAGGGGAGCAGGAGCAGGAAGCAGGGGACCATGAGAGGGCCAAAAACGGTGCTGCTGGGCCACCAGGGAAACAGTAGCTTGAAGCCCCTGCAATGGGGGAGGCCCAGCCCTGCACACCCACACAGGCCCCCAGGCTCCCACAGAAAACTTCAAACTGTGAGCCTGGAAACTTGTAGGTGGGTCAACTGACCCACCCATTGTAGGCAACAAAGGCCACACTGCAGACGCTCTGGGAGGGACGCATCACAGAGGCGGGGTAAAGGACTCCTCGGAGAACTGGTCTGCTTGGAGGATTGTCCCTCACCCCAGGGAGCTGGGCAGTGTCGGTGGGCCCCGGGCACTGCTGACTGACGGGAGCTGCCTCCTCCGGGAACTGCGGGGGCAGGGCCAGTCATCACAGGAACCAGCCAGGTTGTAGGCTACATTGCAGGGGTGCCAGGTGCCTGTCAAAGGCAGGAACCTCTGCCAGGAGTTGTAGGGGACACCCTGAGGGCCCCAGAACACTGGCAGCCCTAAAACCCAGCTAGACTATTGAAGACCCAGCCTACTGGGGGCTGACACTCAGAATCAGCCCTGACTGTGACAATTAGAGGCCCTGCCACTCCAAGACCAGCTAGACTGTAGACTGCAGAGACCTGACCAAGAAAAAGACGCAGCCTCAGGAAATGGATCTATGCTAATCTCAAGCACCTGAGTTATACCTAGAGCTACATGAACTATTAATCCCTAACCTATCCTTTTCAAAAGTGATTTCTAACATATTTTTAATCCTCCCCTATCTCAATCCACCTAAATATCCAAACCTTCCCCAACTCTTGATTTAAAATCTACTCATTCTCTGGCTACAACTCATTCCCAGTCTTCAACCTAAGTATTCCTCCCCTCCCCAGCCACCTAAACCCTTTCTTTATTCTTTTCTTTCTTCCATTTCCTTTTTTTTTCTTTTCTTTTCTTCCTGTTAAAGCCCACAGGTCCTGGCTCCACCTGGACCAATCAGGGATTATTAAGGGTGAACAGCCATCTAAACCCTTTCTTATTTTATTGTCTTTTTCTTTTCTTTTCATTTTCTTTTTCTTTTTTCCTGCTAAAAGCCCACAGGTCCTGGCTCCACCTGGACCAATCAGGGACCACTAAGGATGAACAGGGAGGCAGATGTGGCAACTATATACAACCGCTTACACTGTTCACTCATACTTGAGGCTTTCTGATTCTCCCTTTCCTCATTTCTCTGAGAAAGGATAGAATGAGTGTCTTGACTAGAAGGGAAGGAGCAACATACACAACCATTCCAGAATAAAACCAAATAGCCCAAATAAAGGCCACACCAAGAACAACAAGTGTAGAAAATCTGGGAGATTGTAACATTGAACTCTACAAATCTAACACAGAAAGGTGCTCAACTAAGACAAGGAAGCAAAGCAGATTAACCCAAGGAAGAAACAAACAGCAAGCAACAACAGACACCCAAAAAGGGGGGAAAAAGAATCAGTCCATCACCAAAAGGAAAGGACAAATCCCCAAAAAGACCACAAAATGAAACACACATGAAATATCAGATAAAGAATTCAAAAGAATGATGATAGAGAAAGAAGCTCAATGAGCTTAGCCAGCTCAAAAAAAACTATAAACAATTCCAGAGAAGTTACAAGGAACTTACTGAGAGCTACAACAGCATGAAAAAGGACATAGAAACTATCAATAAGTGCCAGGAGGAAATGAAGAATACAATTTCTGAATTGAAGAATACAGTAGAAGGAATCAACAGCAGCCTAGGGGAAACAGGACCAGCTCAGCGAGTTGGAGAATAATGTAGACAAATACTCCAAGATAGTACACGGGAATCAAAAAAGGCTGAGCAAGACTGAAGAGGGGTTAAGAGAGCTGCAGGACAACAGGAAATGTAACAACATCCATATCATAGGGACAACAGAAGGAGAAGAGAAACAAGGAATGGAAAACCTGTTCAGAGAAGTCATGATAGAAAATTTCCCTAACATGATGAGCGAAAACATCAATCAAGTTCAGGAAACACAGAGGGTCCCAATAAAGATCAACCCAAACAGACCAACACCAAGGAACATTATTATTAAAATGGCAAATTTCAAAGACAAAGAGAATCCTAAAAGCATCAAGAGAGAAATGACGAATAACATATGAGGGGGCTCCAATAAAGTTATCAAATGATTATTTAACAGAAACAATTCAAGCCAGAAGGGAATGGCAAAAAGTATTTCAAGTAATAGTAAACAAAGGCCTGCAACCAAGAATACTCTACCCAGCAAGGCTCTCATTCAAGATAGAAGGAGAAATAAGGAACTTCCCAGACCAAAAAAAAAAAAAAAAAAACACTGAAAGAATACAGCTCTACCAAACAAGCATTGCAAGAAATGCTAAAGGGTCTGCTATAAAAATAAGTAAACAAATAAAATGAAGAAACAGAGAAAGCCAAAGAGGAATACAGACACAAAGGGAGAAAATGGCAGTGAATAAGTATCAATCAATAATAACCTTAAATGTAAATGGATTAAATGCATCAATCAAAAGACATAGGGTAGCCGAATGGATAAGACAACACGACCCACATATATGATGTCTTCAAGAGAGCCACCTAAGAACAAAAGATCGGCACTGATTGAGAGTGAAGGGATGGAAAAATATATATCAAGCAAATGGAGTAGCAATACTTATTTCAGACAAAATAGATTTTACAATGAAGGCCATAAAAGGGACAAAGAAGGACATTATATAATACTTAAGGGAACAATGCATTAAGAAGAAATAACTCTGGTAAACATATACGCACCCAAAATAGGAGCTCCGAAATATATAAGGAAAATCTTTGAGGACTTTAAGAAAGTTATAGACAGCAACACACTAATAGTAGGGCATTTGAATACCCCACTATCAATAATGGACAGATCTTCCAAAGAAAAAATCCCTAGACATGTTGTGGCATTGAATAACACTCTAGAGGAAATGGACCTAACTAATGTATACATTAGTATACATTTTGGTAATGTATACATTTACCAAAAGAAACAAAATGCACATTCTTTTCAAATGCACATGGATCATTCTCCAAGACAGACCATATGGTATGTCACAAGACAAGCATCCACAAATACAGGAAAATTGAAATCATACAAAGCATCTTCTCAGATCACAATGGCTTGAAACTAGAAACCAATCTCAAGGGAAAAAAACAAAATTTCTCTAACTCATGGAGACTCAATAACATGCTTTTAAGCAATGAAGGGGTTAACAATGAGATCAAAGATGAAATCAAAAAGTTCCTGGAAACAAATGACAATGAACACACAACAGCCCAAAACCTATGGGATACAGCAAAGGCAGTGCTCAGGGGGAAATTTATAGCAATACAGGCCTTCCAAAAAAGGTTACAAGAAGTTTATAAAAACGACCTAACCACACAGCTGCAAGAACTAGAGGAGCAACAACAAACAAAGCCCAGAGCAAGTAGAAGGAAGGAAATCATCAAGATCAGAGCAGAACTAAATAACTCAGAGATTCAAACTAAAATTCGAAGAATCAACAGGTCCAGGAGCTGGTTCTTTGAAAAAATAAACAAAATTGACAAGCCCTTATCCAGACTCATCAAGAAAAAGAGACAGAGGACCCAAATGAACAGAATCAGACCTGAAAGAGGGGAAATCACAACTGATACCTCAGAAATACAAAACATTGTAAGAAATTACTACAAACAACTAGATAACAAAAAATATGACAACCTGGATGAAATGGACACATTTCTGGAAATATATAATCTACCAAAACTGAACCCAGAAGAAGCAGAAAGCCTGAATAGGCCAATAACAACTAGTGAAATGAAAGAAGTAACCAAAATCTTCCAAAGCACAAAAGCCCTGGACTGGACGGCTACACAGGTGAATTTTACCGAACATTTAAAGAAGAACTAACTCCTATTCTTCTCAACCTATACAAGGAAAAAAATTCAGGAAGAGGGAAGACTCCCAAAGTCTTTCTATGAGGCCAATATTATTCTAATCCCAAAACCAGGGCAAGACACAACTAAGAAAGAAAGCTACAGGCCAATATCTCTGATGAACATAGATGCTAAAATTCTCAACAAAATATTGGCCAATCGGATTCAGCAGTATATTACAAAGATCATACACCATGATCAAGTGGGCTTCATCCCAGGGATGCAAGGATGGT
>PVIW01013800.1:0-25889 GCA_004026585.1 Noctilio leporinus | reverse complement strand
CTATCTCCAGTGGGTACACCTTCCACTGTGCACCATCGGTGATTCCCGCCAAGGCCTAGAAAGAATGCTGCAGCCCCTAGAAGAGACTCCTCAATGCCACATGCACCAAAGAATTCCATGTTCTTCAGGGATTCCTCTAGTGAGGATGGCGATGTTTTTGTTCAGGTATTGTACCACTTCACTGTGAACGATGGGAAACTCTCTGCTATCCAGATTGGAGAATCCACAGCACTGAGACAGGCACCCAATTCCACACACCCAAGCAAAAGAACTGCTTTTCGCTCGACGCGGGTTTCTGGATATCCTGATGACAATCACAAGATGTGACTCCTCGACGCAGAACTCCTACCAAACTTCACATTGGAACAGTAGCTCACACGAGCACTCTTGGGCAAAACCCTACCTCCTGGGAGAAAGCAACAGAACATCTTTTTGCACCACACAGCATTCCTGAAAAACCCTATTGGGGTCTGATGGTAGCAGCGCTGGCACGAGCAATCATTGCCCAGTGACTCCTAGAACACCATCGCACACGCAAACAACGAGGGGCTTGTGGCAAAGCAGAAAGCAACCCTCGGGAGAAGGTCTCTTCGCACGAAGCGGGATTTGGGGGAAAGCTCCTTCTGGGAAGAGGATTGCAGATCTGGGGAAAACACCAGGATCCAATAGCACCTTGCAACAGAATTCCATACCAACACAGCCAGAGGATTGGAAGACACGTGGAAAAACCATGCGCACTAAGAGCATTTCGCAGGTCCCTGCATCTTTCTCGGCGTCCCTCGTTTTGGAATAGAATTGGCAGCATTGCCCAAACGTTCCTCTCCAACAGCACCTTGGAAGGCTCTTCTACACCCTACTCAGGGAGGCAGGCGTCTGAGGAGATTCGGGAAAGGAAAGCCTCAGAAGGGCTTTTCGCACCACAGGGGATTTCGGAACAGCCTTGGGGCAGGACGCGGGATCTCACTGCGAACTCTGGGAAACGCACTGATATCAAGATTGGAGAATGCACCCCAGTGAGATACTCACCCCATTCCAAGTCCCAATGCCAAAAGAAGCGCTTTTCGCACGATGCGGGATTTCTGGAAATCTGATTCCCAGAACAAGATGGGGCTCTTCCATGCAAAACTCCTACCCACTTTCACAATGGAAGAGTAGTTTCCACAAGCACTCTTAGGTTCACTCAAACATCTAGGGAAAAAGCAACATAAGATGTTTTCACACCACATGGGATTTCCGAATAAAGCCCTAGAGTGGTCTGATGGTGGGAGCACTGGAAAAAGCAGTCATTCCTTAATGACTCCTCAAACACCATTGCAGAGGGAAAGCATGAGGATCTTCTCGGAAATCTGAAAGCATCCCTCAGGAGAAGGCTTTTTCTCACGGAGCGGGATTTCGGAGAAACCTTCTTTTGGGAAGAGGATTAGTGATCTTGGGAAACTGACAGTATCCCATTGCACCTTGCAACATCATTTCATACCAACACAGGTAGAGGATTGCAGAACACATGGAAAGACCGTGCGCCCTAAGAGCATTTTGCAGAACGCGGGATTTTTTTCAAATCCATAGTTTTGCAAAGGATATGGAAGCATTGCCCAAACATTCCTATCAAACAGCAATATGGAACGCTATCCTACACTTACTAAGTGTAGAGATACTAAGAGAGAGAGAGGGAGACATAGAGAGAGAGAAACAGAAAGTGAGACAGAGAGACAGAGAGCTTGAAGGACAACTTATATTTTGGTTGTGCTACCTGTGAAGATTCACAGTGCATTTGTGAAAATGTCATGGACAATGTGCGGAAGAATGCACTTTTCCCACAGCAATGAGGTTTGGATTCTGTTCCTGAAGGTTAAACAAAGAAATCCATGGAAACTCTGTGTTTCCATACAAGGCTTGGAGGTAATGTGGCAAATCGTAGAAAAAATGGTCAAACTCTGCATTCAGCAGACACATTCTGCACTGATTCCCCTAGTGAGAACAGTGCTCTTTCTTTCTGCTATTGTCACATCCCATTTTGAATCCTGGCATACACTCTGAGATCCAGATTCGAAAGAAGCACAGGTAAAGCTTCCATGAACATGAAGATTTTTGGGGGGATACCTCTGAGAATTCTCGGTGAATGTGTGAACATTTCTTGGAGAATCTGTGTCTGATTGCTGTTCTCTCCAAAAAATGGGGCTATCATTCAATTCCTCATGTTTGGATCCCTTCAACCATGAAAAAATACAGTGTTGTCCAACAAGGCCTACCATTCACATTGCTCATCTTGAAGAAACTGTCCAATGCCATATGCACCAATGAATGACATATTCAGTTTCAACTTCCCTAGTGAGAACTGTGATCGTTTTGTTCAGGTCTTAGAACTCTTCTTTGTGAATTGTTGGGAACATTGTGCTAAGAAGACTGAAAGAAGCTGAGGTTGATATTCAATAAGAACTGAGGTTATTGCGTGATATCTCCTGAGTTGCTCAGTGAGTATGTGAAAGTTTCAGAGAGAATGTTTGAGTGATGGCAGTTGTCTCAAGGAAATGAGTGTATCATTGCCTATCTCAAGTTTTACACCTTCAACTGTACACCTTCATTGATTCCAGCCAAGGCCTAGCATGATTCCCACCTAGGCCTTGCTAATTCAATCATTCGACACCAGATTTCATGATTTGCATTGAGAATCTTCACACAATTCAAAACACTTACTTTGTTTATTAGCTCTGTTTCTGCTTCCTTTGACACTAGAAACGCCAGTGTTTCTTATAGCACATTCTCATGCAAACTTGAACTATAGGTGAACTAGCACATTTCTAACCTATAGAATCGCTGGACAAATGGAAATGGTATTTTTCAATAGAAATATGCTGTTTCTTCAGGAATCTCTCTGTTATGGCATAGTCTTACATAGAAAATAAAGGATTTCCTGGTTTCAAGTGTTGCAAAAATGAGAAACTGAACCTTACATTGATTCCAAAGAAAAATTCAAGCTAATTCTATCATTCAATACCCGATTTAGTGATTTTTACTGAGAATGTTCATACGATTCAAAGAAACACTTACTTTGTTCATCAGCTCAGTTTCTTCTTCCCTGGACCCTAGAAATTCCAGTGTTTCTTATATCACTTTCTGACGTATGGGTGAAATGTATCATAACTCTCACAGTTCTAAATTGAATAATCACTGGACAAATGGAAATGGTAAGTGTCCATATTCCTTTGCTGTTTCTTCAAGAGTCCCTGTGTTATGCTTAGGCTTACATAGGCAATACAGGTTTTCCTGGTTTGAAGTGTTACAAATATGAAAAACTGAACCTTACATTGATTCCAATGACATACTCAAGCTAATTCCATCATTCTACACCAGATTTCATGATTTGCATTGAGAATCTTCATACAATTCAAAGAAACACTTACATGGTTCATTACCTGTGTTTCTCTTTCCTTGGACACTAGAAACTCCAGTGTTATATCATTTTCTACCACATGTGTGAACTATAGCAGAACTAGCACAGTTCTAACTTGAAGAATCACTGGACTAATGGAAATGGTAAGTTTTCACAGAACTTGCTCTTTCTCTAGGAATTCTGTGTTATGGCTCTTCCTAAATAGAAAATACAGGGTTTCCTGGTTTCAAGTGTTACAAATATGAGAAACAGAACCTTACTTTGATTCCAATGACAAATTCAAGCTTATTCAATCATTCTACACCAGATTTAATGTTTTGCATTGAAAATCTTCATACAATTCAAAGAAACACTTACTTTGTTCAATAGCTCTGTTTCTGGTTCCTTGGACACTAGAAAATCCAATGTTTCTTATACTTCTTTCTGGCGCATGTGTGAACTATAGCAGAACTAGCACAGTTCTAAGTAGAAGAATCACTGGACAAATGGAAATTGTAAGTTTCCATGGAACTTTGCTGTTTCTTCAGGAATCTCTGTTATGGCATAGTCCTACATAGGGAATACAGGGTTTCCGGGTTTCAAGTGTTACAAATATGAGAAACTGAACCTTACATTGATTCCAATGACAAATTCAAGCTAATTCAATCATTCTCCACCGGATTTCATGGTTTGCGTTGAGAATCGTCATACAATTCAAAGACACTCTTTCATTGTTTATTAGCTCTGTTTCTGATTCCTTGGACACTAGAAACTCCAGTGTTTCTTATACTGCTTTCTGGCACATGTATGAACCATAGCAGAACTAGCACAGTTCTAAGTAGAAGAATCACTGGACAAATGGAAATTGTAAGTTTCCATGGAACTTTGCTGTTTCTTCAGGAATCTCTGTTATGGCATAGTCCTACATAGGGAATACAGGCTTTCTTGGTTTCAAGTGTAACAAATAAGAGAAACTGAACCTTACATTGATTCCAATGAGAAATCCAAGCTAATTCAATCAATCTACACAAGATTTCATGATTAACATTGACAATCTTCATAGAATTTGAAGAAACACTTACTTTGTTCATTAGCTCATTTTCTGCTTCCTTGGACACTAGAAACTCCATTGTTTCTTATACCACTTTCTGGCGCATGTGTGAACTATAGCAGAAATAGCACAGTTCTAAGTAGAAGAATCACTGGACAAATGGAAATGGTAAGTTTCCATAGAACTTTCCTATTTCTTCAGGAATCCCTGTGTTATGGCATAGTCCTACATAGGGAATACAGGCTTTTCTGGTTTCAAGTGTTACAAATAAGAGAACTGAACCTTACATTGATTCCAATGACAAATGCAAGCTAATTCAATCATTCTACACCAGATTTCATGATTTGCATTGAGAATCTTCATTCAATTCAAAGAAACACTTATTTTGATCATTAGCTCTGTTTCTCATCCTTGGACACTAGAAACTCCAGTGTTTCTTATAGCACTTTCTGGCGCATGTATGAAGAATAGGAGAACTAGCACAGTTCTAAATTAAAGAATCACTGGACAAATGGATATGGTAACTTTGCATAGAATTTTGCTGTTTCTTCAGGAATCTCTGTATTATGGCATAATCCTACATATGGAATACAGACTTTCCTGGTTTCAAGTATTACAAATATTAGAAACTGAACCTTACATTGATTCCAATGACAAATTCAAGCTAATTCAATCATTCTCCACCGGATTTCATGGTTTGCATTGAAAATCTTCATAAAATTTGAAGAAACATTTACTTCGTTCATTAGCTCTGTTTCTGCTTCCTTGGACAAGAGAAACTCCAGTGTTTCTTATAACACTTTCTGATGCAGGTGTGAACTACAGCAGAACTAGCACAGTTCTATCTTAAAGAATCATCAGAGACATGGAAATGGTAAGTTTTCATAGAATTTTGCTGTTTCTCAGGAATCTCTGTGTTATGGCATAGACCTACACAGGGAATACAGGGTTTCCTGGTTTCAAGTGTTACAAATATGAGAAACTGAACCTTACATTGATTCCAATGACCAATTCAAGCCAATTCAATCATTCGACACCAGATTTCATGATTTGCATTGAGAATCTTCATATAATTCAAAGAAACACTTTCTTCATTATCTCTGTTCCTGCATCTTTTGAAACTATACACTCCAGTGTTTCTTAACGCATTTTCTGATGCAAGTGTGAACTATAGCAGAACTAACACAGTTCTAACTTGAAGAATCAATGGAGAAATGGAAATGTTAAGTTTCCATAGAACTTTGTTGTTTTTTTCTTTTTTTTTTTAAATTTTATTGTTGTTGTATTACGTCCATCCCCTTGTTGCTCCCCTCTGTCCCCCTCCCCACACACCCATTCCCCCCAAAGTCAATCCCACCTGTTGCCGTGGCCCATGGTTCCTTTATACTAGGTTCTTGTCTAAGCTGCTCCCCTTTCTTGCCCCTGCCTCCCCTCTCCCTCCATCCTCTTTCCCCCTCACCACTGAAGGTCTTTTCATTGTATTCATATATTTGGTTCTGTTTTGCTTGTTGTTAGTTTTGTTCATTATTGTCCCATAATGGGTGAGATCATATGATATTTGTCCTTCACTGTCTGGCTTATATCACTAAGCATAACACTCTCCAGTTCCATCCATGTTGTTGCAAAGGGTACAAGGTCCTTCTTTCTTTCTGCTATATAGAATTCCATTGTGTAAATGTACCAAAGTTTTTGATCCAATCATCCACTGATGGGCACTTAGGCTGTTTCCAGCACTTGGCTATTGTAAATAGTGCTGCAATGAACCTAGGTGTACATAGGTTCTTATGAATTGGTGTTTCAAGATTCTTTGGGTATAGTCCAAATAGTGGAATTGCTGGATCAAAAGGCAGTTTCATTTTTAGTTTTTTGAGGAAACCCCATACTGTTTTCCACAGTGGCTGCACCAGCCTACATTCCCACCAACAGTGTATGAGGGTTCCCTTTGCCCTGCATCCTCATCAACACTTGTTGTTTGTTGATTTGCTGATGATTGCCATTCTGACAGGTGTGAGGTGGTATCTTATTGTGGTTTTAATTTGCATCTCTCTGATGACTAGTTATGTTGAGCATTCTTTCATATGCCTCTGGGCCCTTTGTATATCTTCCTCAGTGAGTTGCCTGTTCAGGTCCTTTGCCCATTTTTTAATTGGGCTGTCTGTCTCCCTGGTGTTGAGTTGCATTAGTTCTTTTTTTTTTTTTTCACTTACAGTAAGAAATATTTATTTGGAATACAAGAAGAAATCACAATAAATTATAAATTTTGACTAATTTACAAGTACCAAAGATATGACAAAAAATCCAGAAAATAATGTTTTCCTTAAATATCATCACCACACATGTCTACAATAATTCTCTCCTTCACTTTTGCCTTTTAGATTCACCTATTCAAGTGACAATCATTATGTAATATTTTGGAGATCAGACCCTTGTCTGAGGTATCATTGGCCATTATGTTTTCCCATACAGTTGGCTCCCTTTGAATTTTGCTGGTATTTTTTTTAGCTGAACAGAAACTTTTCAATTTGATATAGTCCCATTTGTTGATTTGTTCTTTGATTTCCTTTGCCCTTGGTGAAGTATCAGTAAACATATTTCTGCATAGGATATCCAAAAGTTTACTGCCTATATTTTTCTCCAGGACCTTTATGGTGGCACTGCTTATGTTTAAATCCTTTATCCATCTTGAGTTTATTTTGGTGTATGGTGTAAGTTAGTGGTCTAGTTTTATCTTTTTGCATGTTGCTGACAAGGTCTCCCAACACCATTTGTTGAAGAGACTGTTTTCACTCCATTGGATGTTCCTTCCCCCTTTGTCGAATATTAGTTGTCCATAGAGCCCTGGGTTAATTTCAGGGCTCTCTATTCTGTTCCATTGATCTATATGTCTATTCTTATGCCAGTACCAGGCTGTTTTGATGACAGTAGCCTTGTAGTATTGTTTGAAGTCCGGTATTGTGATTCCTCCTACCTTGTTCTTCTCTCTCAAGATTGCTGTGGCTGTTTGCGGGCATTTTTGGCTCCATATAATTTTTGACGTATTTTTTCTATTTCTGTGAAGTCTGTCTTTGGTATTTTAATTGGGATTGCATTGAATATGTAGATTGCTTTGGGTAGTATGGACATTTTAATGATGTTAATTCTTCCCATCCATGAACATGGTATATGCTTCCATTTAGTTGTATCTTCCTTGATTTCTTTCTTCATTGTTCTGTAGTTTTCTGAGTACAGGTCTTTTACCTCCTTACTTAAGTTGATTCCTAGGCACTTTATTTTTCTTGTTGCTATGGTAAATGGGATTTGTTTTCTCGCTTCTATTTCTGTTGTTTCATTATTGGTATACAAAAATGATTTTGATTTCTGGATATTGACTTTATACCCAGCTATTTTGCTAAATTTGCTTATTAGGTTGAGTAAGTTTCGGGTGGAGCCCATTGGGTTTTGTATGTACACTACCATATCATCTGCAAATAATGACAGTTTGACTTCCTCCTTTCCAATTTGGATACTTTTGATTCCTTTTTCTTCTCTGATGGCTATAGGTAGAACTTCCAAGACAATGTTGAAAAAAGTGGAGAAAGTGGACAGCCTTGTCTCATTCCTGATCTTATAAGGAAAGCTTTCAGTTTTTGTCCGTTAAGTATGATGTTGGCTTCAGGTTTCTCATAGATGGCCTTTATGATGTTGAAGTATGCTTCCTCTATTCCCATTTTGCTGAGGGTTTTTATCATAAATGCTTGCTGCACTTTATCAAATTCTTTTTTAGCATCTATTGATATGATCATATGGTTTTTATTTTTCGATTTGTTGATGTGGTGTATTACATTGATTGATTTTCGAATGTTGTACCATCCTTGCATCCCTGGCATGAAGCCCACTTGATCATGGTGTATGATCTTTGTAATATACTGCTGAATCCATTTGACCAATATTTTGTTAAGAATTTTAGCATCTATGTTCATTAGAGATATTGGCCTGTAGCTTTCTTTCTTAGTTGTATCTTGCCCTGGTTTTGGGATTAGAATAATATTGGTCTTATAGAAAGAGTTTTGGAGTCTTCCCTCTTCCTGAAATTTTTGGTATAGTTTGAGGAGGATAGGAGTTAGTTCTTCTTGAAATGTTTGGTAAAATTCACCTGTGTAGCCATCTGGACCAGGGCTTTTGTGCTTTGAGAGATTTTGGATTACTTCTTTAATTTCACTAGTTGTTATTGGCCTATTCAGGCTTTCTGCTTCTTCTGGGTTCAATTTTGGTAGATAATACATTTCCAGAAATGTGTCCATTTTGTCCAGGTTGTCATATTTTTTGTCATATAGTTGTTTGTAGTAATTTCTTACAATCTTTTGTATTTCTGAGGTATCAGTTGTGATTTCTCCTCTTTCAGTTCTGATTCTGTTTATTTGGGTCCTCTCTCTCTTTTTCTTGATGAGTCTGGATAAGGGCTTGTCAATTTTGTTTATTTTTTCAAAGAACCAGCCCCTGGACCTGTTGATTCATCGAATTGTAGTTTGAATCTCTGAGTTATTTAGTTCTGCTCTGATCTTGATGATTTCCTTCCTTCTATTTGCTCTTGGCTTTGTTTGTTGTTGCTCCTCTAGTTCTTGCAGCTTTGCAACACAGGATTTTTTTTAATCCTTAATTCTCTGACTAGTTTGGGAAATTTGAGAAACAACACAAACCAAACAGCATCCAAGAGCAGAATTACACACTAACACAGTGAGGGAATAGCAGAAAATCCAAAACCAAAGAAGAATAAGAACTTTTCAGATGACTAGGATTATTAAAAATCTTTATTACTGTATGAAGATATGAGCAAAGCATAAATACTTAAAACAAACAGCACTTTGAAAGTGTAATACACACTAACACAGTTAGGCAATTCACCAAAATCTGAAAATCAAACTGTAATAAGGGCTTTTTCCCACAACATGGAATGGTGGAAATCCTTATAACAGTAAAATATATTAGAATTGGATAAAACACTCAGCAAGCACACTACAACATTATTTTACACTAACACAGTTAGAAATTTCACCAAAATCTAAAATAGAAGCGTAATACAGACTTTGTCCATGATGTGGAAATGTTGACAATCCTTATTTTTTTTTAAAAAAAAAGATGATATGAGAATTTGATAGCATTCATACCAAATAACACCTTGCAACATAATTTCACACTAACACAGTTGGATATTCAACAAAATCCAAAAATCAAGGCCTCGTAACTGGGTTTCACATAACACAAGACTTCTGAAAACCCTCATAGCTATAAAACAATATGTTCATTGGGTAAAAAGTTACATACTAAACAGCACCTTAGAATAGTATTTCACACTAACACAGCTAGGGAGTTCACCAAAATCTGAAAGATCAAAGCTTAAAAAGTGCATTTCCTATAACATAGGATTTTTTTAAATCCTTATTTTTCTGACTAGTTTTGGGAATTTGACAAACACAAACCAAACAGTATCTCAGAACATAATTACACACTAACACAGTAAGGGAATATCAGGAACTCTGCAACTCAGAGATAAATAAAAACTTTTCAGGCAACAAAGGATTTTTTAAAATCTTTATTACCAAACAAACTTCCAGTTCAGGTCTCCCACCTCAAGCACTGTTGCGGGCAGCGGAGCCCGCTTATTAGGATGATTACAGACGTGCAGCTCGCCATTTTTGCCAACATGCTGGACGTGTTGCTCTTCCTGCTAGTCATGCTCTATCACTATGTGGCAGTCAACAATCCCAAGAAGCAGGAATGAGAGTGGCACTTTCTCTGCCCCAGGGTTCCAGGAAGTAGTCTGAGGCAAGATGGAGGGTGTGAGGGGCCTTCACACTTCACTTCATCCCTTCTACCCATCACATGTAAAGCAACTACACCTGGATTTTTCCAAACAACTTTTATTTCCTCAAAGTCTTCCTTAACCCTATGGAACAAGAAGCTGCCACTGAGCAGGGCCCACTATAGGGGCCTGCTTTCTTATCTACTCCCTCCCCCTGATATGAAAATAGAGATTTTTTCTGTGGTCCCCCCAAAAAAACCTTTATTACCATATAAAATATGAGCAAGGCATAAAAAAAAAAAAAAGAAAGAAAGAAAGAAAGAAAAAACAGCACTTAGAAACTGTAATATACCATAACACAGCTAGGAATTTTACCAAAATCTGAAAATCAAAGTATGATAAGGGCTTTTTGCAAAACATGGAATTCTGGAAAGAATAAGAGAATATTAGCATTGGATAAAACACTCATACCAAAGAGCACCTTAGAACAGATTTTCACAGTAACACAGTTGGATATTCAACAAAATCCTAAAATCAAGGCCTCAAAAGTGCTTTTTGCATGACACAGGATTTCTGGAAATCCCCATAGCTATAATAGGATATGTGCATTGGATAAAAATTTCATAGCAAACAGCACCTTAGAACAGCATTTCACACTAACACAGCTAGGGAATTCACCAAAATCTGAAGGATCAAAGCTGAGAAAGTGTATTTCATACAACATGGGATTTTGAAAAATCCTTATTTCTCTTTCTCATTATAGAATTTGAGAAACAACACAAAACAAACAGCATGTAAGAACAGAATTACACACTAATATGGTGAGGGAATATGAGAAAATCCAAAACACAAAGAAGAGTAACAACTTTTCAGATGACAAGGGATTCTTAAAAATCCTTAATACTGTATGAATATATGAGAAATGCATAAAGAACTCAAAAGAAACAGCACTTTGGAACAGTAATTCTCAATAACAAAGTTAGGGATTTCACCAAAATCTGAATGGGTTAACAATGAAATCAAAGAAGAAATCAAAAAGTTCCTGGAAACAAATAACAATGAACACAAAACAGTCCAAAACCTATGGGACACAGCAAAGTCACTGCTAGGAGGAAATTTATAGTGATACAGGCCTACCTAAAAAGGTCACAAGAAGTTTGTAAAAACAACCTAACTACAAAGCTGCAAGAACTAGAGGAGCAACAACAAACAAGGCCCAGAGCAAGTAGAAGGAAGGAAATCATCAAGATCAGAGCAGAACTAAATAACTTAGAGACTCAAACTATGATTCAAAGAATCGACAAGTCCAGGAGCTGGCTCTTTGAAAATATAAACAAAATTGACAAGCCTTATTCCAGACTTATCAAGAAAAAGAGTGAGAGGACCCAAATAAACAGAATCAGAACTAACAGAGGAGAAATCAAAACTGATACTTCAGAAATACAAAAGATTGTAAGAAAGTATTACAAACAACTATATAACAAGAAATATGACAACCTGGATGAAATGGACATATTTCTGGAAATGTATAATCTACCAAAACTGAATACAGAAGAAGCAGAAAGCCTTAATAGGCCAATAACAACTAGTGAAATTGAAGAAGTAATCCAAAATTTCCCAAAGAGCCCCGGACTTGATGGCTGCACAAGTGAATTTTACCATACAATTAAAGAAGAACTAACTCCTATCCTTCTCAACCTGTACCAAAAAAATACAGGAGGAGGGAAGACTCCCAAGCTCTTTCTATGAGGCCAATATTATACTAATCCCAAAACCAGGTCAAGACACAAGTAGGAAAGAAAACTATAGGCAATATCTCTGATGAACATAGATGCTAAGATTCTCAACAAAATATTGGCCAACTGGGTTCATCAGTAAATTACAAAGATCATACACCATGATCAAATGGGTTTCATCCCAGGGATGCAAGGATGGTACAGCATTTGCAAATCAATAAATGTAATACACCATATCAACAAATTGAAAGACAAAAACCATATGACCATATCAATAGATGCTGAAAAAGCATTTGGTAAAGTACAGCAACCATTTATGATTTAAAAAAATCACTCAGCAAAATGGGAATAGAGGAAGCATATCTCAACATCATAAAGGCCATATATGAGAAACCTAAAGGCAACATCATACTCAGTAAGCAAAAACTAAAATTTCCCCCCTAAGATCAGGTACAAGAAAAGGCTGGAGAATGTGCATTTCATAGATATACATGGAATTGCCATTTCTTCAGGATTTTTTACATTACTGTTAGGCCTATTTGGAAAGCACAATGTTTCTATGGTTTAAGTTGCAACAACTTGAGAAACCGAATGCAACACTGATATCTATGAGAAATCCACATTCCTTCTTGCATTCCAAATGAGACTGCCACATATTTACTGAGAATCTTCAGAGATATCACAGAAAACCTTACATTTCAAAAAAGCACATTTTCTGATTCTTTCTACTCTGGATATCTCAGTGTTTCCCAAAAGCCACACTGGAACTTTTCAACACTCAATCAAAAAAGATCATGGTTCTTACCAGAGGAATCATTGGAGAACATGTACTTCTTTGATACCCACGGCATTTTACAGTGTCCTCGGGATTTGCAACATTACTGCTAGGTCTTGTTGGAGAACACTGATTTTTCATGATTTAATTCCTAGAAACTTGAGAAACTGAATGAGAAACACATTTCTATGGGTCAACCACAATCATTTGTACTTGCCATACCATATTTTTCCATATTCACTGAGAACCTTCAGAGGTATAACATATAAATCTTAGTTTTCATTGAGGCTCTATCTCCACTTCTTTCTCCTCTTGATAGCATAGTGTTTCCTGTAATTCACACTGAAAAATTACAATATTCTGACCAAAAAATAGCACAGTTCCAACCAGCAGAAACATTGGAGAATCTGTCATTCTTGGGGACATTCGCTACTTTATTGTTTCTTCAAGTTTTACAACTTGACTGCTAGGTCTTGCTAGAAAACATATTGTTTCCATTGTTTAAGTTGTACAAACTGGGGGGGACTGAATGCAAAAGTGATTTCTATGAGAAAACCACAGTCATTTTTACATTCCCCATTTGAATGGAACATATTCATTGAGAACCTTCACAGATATCACAGAAAGCCTTAGTTATCATTCAAGCTCTCTCTTGGCTACTTTCTACTCTAGAGATTCCAGTGTACCCCAAAATGCATACTGAAACTTTCCAGTTCTATTACAGAGATGTCACTGTTCCAACCAGAGAAATCATTGGAAATAGTGCATTTCTTTGGTACATCAGGAAACTTACTGTTTCTTCCATATTTTCAACAATACCTGCCAGACCTTGTTGGAAAACACAGTGTTTTCATGATTGAAGATGTACAAACTTGATAAACTGAATGAGATATGCATTTCTATAAGAAAACCACACTCAATCTTACATGCCCCATTAGATTTGAACATATTCACTGAGAATCTTCACAGATATCACAGAAACTCTTGGTTCTCATGAATGCATTGCCCCTGCTTGTTTGTACCCTACATAGCCCAGGGTTTTCTAATATGCACATTGAAACATTTCATTACCCTAACAGAAATACCACTGTTCTAACTAGAGGAGCCATTGGAGAAAGTGTGATTCATTGCTATATATAAAACTTGACTGTTTCTTCTGTATATTAAACAATCACTTGTTAAGCTTTGTCGGAAAACACCATGTTTTCATGGTTTCAGATATACAGATGGAAGACACTGAATGCTAAACTGATTTGTATGAGAAAACCACACTCATTCTTACATTCCCACCTTAGATTTAAACATATGCTCTGAGAATCATCACAATATCCCAGGAAATCTTGGTTATTGTTAAAGTGCTCTTTCTGCTACTTTCTACCCTAGATATCCCAGTATATCCCAAAATGCACACTGAAATGCACAATTCTCTAACAGAATTGTCACTGTCCTAACCACATGAATCATTGGAGAAATGATTCTGCAAATTACAAATTAATTCACAGAAACCATGGATGATGCAAAATCCCAGTTCCTACAAAAAGCCCTTATAACTCTTTGTTTCTTGTGTTTTCTGGAATTCCCTGACAGTGTGAGAGGGACATTGTGCTCTAAGATGCTGTTTGTTAAAAGTGTGTTTTCTTTTCTTCACAAAGGCAGTTACAGAAATGACAGATTTGATAAAATCCCATGTCATCGCTCAAGTGTCTTTCTGCAATAGTTGTTGAGTTTCCTTGAATTCCCTGACTGTGTTAGTGTCACTTCGTGGTAAGATGTGGTTTACATGTGGTCTCTCCACGTAACAAATTAAATTACAGTAATAGTGGATAATGCAAAATCCCATGTCATGCAAAGAGCTCTTATGAGGCTTTTTGTTTCGAGATTTCTTTCCGTTTTGGACCATGTCAGTGTGATATTGTGTTCTAAGATGCTGTTTGCCTAGTTTATCTCATTCACAAATGCCTTTATAAGAGACAGATTTTCCAAAATCCCGTGTGGTGCAAAAAGCCCTCCTCAAGTTTTGTTCTAAGAGTTTTTTTTATTTCCCTTAAAGAGTTAGGGTGACATTGTCTTCTAAGATGCTAACTGCTAAGTGTCGTTTCTCCCCTTGACAAATGCAGTTACGGGAATAACAGACTTCCCAAAATCCCATGTGGTGCGAAAAGCTCCTTGCCACATAATTGGTTGTGTTATCTTGAATTCCCTGACAGTGTGAGTGGTATTATGCTCGAAGGTGTTGTTTGCTAAGTTTGTTTTCTTCCCTTCACAAACGCACTTTCAGAAATGACTGATTTTACAAAATCCCGTTTCGTGTGATAAGCTTCTTTCCACATTGTTGCCTTTCCTTGAATTCCCTGCCTGGGTTATTGTCACTTTGGGTTCTAACACGCTGTTTGATAATTGTGGTTTCCCCAGTGGACAAATGATTTTATAGAAATACTGAATTATTCAAAAGGTGGTGTGGTTCGAAAAGCTCTCAGAAGCTTTGTTTGTTGTGTTTTCTTGAATCCCCTGATAATGTTAGCATGATATTGTGTGCAAAGATGCTGTTTGCTAATAGTGTTTTCTTCCAGTCACAAATGCAGTTACAGAAATGACAGCTTTTCCAGAATCCCGTGTGGTGCGAAAACCTCTCCTAAAGCTTTGCTGTTATTTGTTTGTGTTTGTGTGTGTGTGTATGTTTAATTCCCTTCATGTGCCAGGGTGACATTGTGTTCTATGATGCTACCTTTTAAATGTCATTTTTCTCCTTCACAAATGCAGGTAAAAATGACCAAATTTCCAAAATCCCATTTGGTGCGAAAAGCTCCTTTCCACATTGTTTGTTGTGTTTTCCTGAACTCCCTGACTTTGTTAGTATCCCATTTTGTTTGATAATTCTTTTTCTTAAATGTGGTATCTCCAACTCACATATTAATTTACAGTAATAATGGATTATGCAAAATCCCATGTCCTGCGAAAAGCTCTTAGTACACTTTGTATTCTGGTTTTTCTTGAATTCCCTGACCATGCCAGTGTAAGGTGTGTTCTAAGATGGTGCTTTCTAAGTCTGGTTTCTCTCATTCACAAATGCCTTTACAGAAATGACGGACCTTCCAAAATCCCATGTGGTGTGAAAAGTTCTCCTAAAGCTTTGTTTTTTGCCTCTTTTGAATTCCCTTCAAGTCTTAGGGTGCCATTGTGTTCTATGGTGCTAACTGCTAAGCATCTCACCTCCTCTTCCCAAATGCAGTTACAGAAATGACAGATTTTTCAAAATCCCGTGTGGTAGGAAAATCTCCTTTCCACATTGTTTGTTGTGTTTTCTTGAATTCTCTGCCAGTGTGAGAGTGACATTGTGCTCTAAGATGCTGTTTTCTTAGTGTGTTTTCTTTCCTTCCCAAATGCATTTACAGAATTAATTGATTTTACAAAATCTTGTGTGGTGCTAAAAGCTTCTTTTCACATTGTTTGCTGTGTTTTCTTTAATTCCCAGGGAGTGTTAGAGTGATGTAGTATTTTAAGATGCTATTTGCTAAGTTCAGTTTCTCCCCCTCAGAAGGGCAGTTAGAGAAATGATCAAATTTTTAAAATCCCCTGTAGTGCAAAAAGCTCTCCTAAAGCTTTGTTTTTTCCCTCTTTGAAATTCCCTTTAGCGCCTTAGTGAAAACTAACATTTTCAGTGATGTCTCTGAATAGTCTTAGTAAATGTGTTGAAATCTAGTGCACCAAAAACACTCATCAAAACACAGAGGTTTCCAACAAGGACCATGAGTGAGTAATGTGGCAAATCCTGAAAAAAATACAGTAAAACTCCATATAGATTATAAAAATATATGCTCTTTGATGATTCCCCCAGTAAATGACCATTATATTTTTATTGAAGTTTTGTCACCTTTTAGCATGTATCTTGGGGGGAAAGTTGGATATCTAAAAGAGAAGAAAATCAGAGATAGTGCTTTGAATAAAGCTAACACTGTCAGTGGTATCTTGGAAAATTCCTAGTGACTATGTTGAAATCAAAAGCAGAGTGTAAGAATGAATGTGTTTTTCTCATGAATATTAGTTTTCCATTTAGTGTGTCAAGTTTACACAAATCCAACAATGAAAACACTCTGCTTTCCCAAACAAGGCCTGGCAGTAATGTGGAAAATCCTAAAGGATCAGTAAGTTTCTATATGTACTATGGAAATGCCTGTTCTCCAATGATTCCTCTGCTTAGAACCATGATATTATTCTTCTGTTTTGTAGAAGGAATGCATATTTTGGGGGAAACTTAAGTATGTAAAGGGAGAAAATCAGAGGTAGCGCTATTATGGAAACTAACATTAGCAGGAATACCTCCAAAGATTCTCAGTGAATATGTTGAAATTCAGTGCAGAGTGTAAGAATGAGTGTTTTGCACATGAATATCAGTTGATACTTCAGTATCTCATATTTGCACATGTCAAACCATGAAAACACTGTGTTTTCCAAATAAGGCCAAGCAGTAATGTTTCAAATCCTGAAGAAATAGTGAAATTCCATATGTGCCATACAAACAGTGGTCCCTCAATGATTTCTTTCATCAGAACCATGTTAATCCTCCTGGAGTTTTGTGTAGTTTCATGGACTGTTTTCAGGAAAAGGTGGATACCCAAAACAGATATAACTCTTTCATGAATACTCATATTTTCAGTGATCTCTCTGAAGATTCTCAGTGAGTATGTTGAAATCTAGTGTAGGAAGTAAGAATGAGTATGCTTTTCACAGGAATATCAGTCTATCCTGCAGTTTCTCATGCTTGCACAGGTCAAAGCATGAAAACACTGTGATTGCCAAATAAGGCCTAGCAGTCATGTTTCAAATCCTGAAGAAAGAGTAAAATTCCACATATACCATATGAATATACATTCTTTCATGATTCCTCCACTTAGAACCATGATAGTTTGTGATGGACCAGCCATCCCTGGATTATGCACTGGGTTTGGATGGCAGAGGACGCAAGAAAGAGAGAAGAGACAAAGTTGGGGTCGGAAGGCTCACCCAAGCCACAGTCCCATTTATTATTCACACTAAGCTTATATGCAGGTATTACTGGCAACTGCTCAACTGAAACCAGGAAGCTAAGCTATCCACAGGGAACAAGGCATGGCACACTCTCTACTTTTCATGCATCATGGGCTACAGGGTAAACACACTGGGCTGACTCTCTATACACCATGTCCATTCTGGGTCCACCTGGCAGTAGGGTTGGCCTTGCCAAAAACCCCTTCTGCTAGCTGGGCCTTGCCCCTAACAATAGTTTTATTGGAGTTTTGTAACACTTTACTGTGTATCTTTGGAAACACTTGGCTATCTCAAATGGAAAGAATCCAAGAGAGTGCTTTAAAGAAAACTAACAATTTCAGTGATATCACTGAATATTCTCAGTGAATATGTTGAAATCCAGTGCAGAGTGTAAGAAGGGGTGTGTTCTTATCATAAATATCAGTTCACCATTCAGTTTTTCTTTTTTTTTTCTTTTAATTTCATTGTTGTTGTATTACATCCATCCCTTTTTTGCTCCCCTCTGTCCGTTTTTCAAATGTGCAAAAGTCATACCATGAAAACACCTTGTTTTCCAAAAAAGGCCTAGCAGTCATGTGGAAAATGTTGAAGAAACAGTGAAATTGCATGTTCCAAAGAAATAGATATTCTCCAATGAGTCCCCTGGTTAGTTCCTTCATAGTTCCTTTGGCATTTTTTAAAGTTTTAGTGAGTATTTTAGGACAAACATGGTTATCTAAAACAGAATCAGAGATAGCACTAGAAAGAAAATGAGTATTTTCAGTAATAGCTCTAAAGATTCTGAGTGAGTATGTTGAGATCCAGTGTAGGATGTAAGAATGAATGTGTTTATGTCATGGATATCAGATTAGCATTCAGTTTGTCCAGTTTGCATATTTAAACCTTGAAAACACAGAGTTCTATTATTCAGCCTATCAGCAATGTTGCAAATCTTAAAGAAAAAATGTAATTTCTTAGGTTCCAAATAAATATATGTTCACCAATGATTCCTCTGGTTAGAACCATGATCTGTATCTTGGAGTTTTGAAATGTTTTAGTGTACATTTTTTGAAAGATGTGGATATCTAAAACAGAAAGATTCAGGGATAGTGCTTTAAAACAAACTCACTTTTTCAATATCTCTGAAGATTCTCAATGAATAGGTTCTTAAGGGTGCACAAGTTGTACCACAAAAAAACACAGATTTCTACAACAAGGCCCAACAGTAATGTTGCAAATCCTGAAGAAACAGTAAAATTCTATATGTACCAAAAACAGATGTGTTTGCAAACAATTCCTCCAGTGAGGATATTTCTCTTAAAATTGTGTAGTGTTAGTGTACATTTTTGGAAAAACTCACATATCTAAAATGAAAGCATCAGAGTGCTTTAATGAAAACTAACATTTTCAGTGATATCTCTGAAGATTCTTCATGAATATGTTGAAATCCAGAGTAGAGTGTAAGAATGAGTGTGTTTTCCTCATGGATATCAGATTAGCATTCAGTTTCTTGAGTTTGAACAAGTTAAACAATGATGAAAATGAGTTCTACAACAAGGCCTATCAGCAATGTTGCAAATCTTGAAGATACAGTAAAGTTCCATATGTACCAAAGGAATATATGTTTGCTCATGACTCTTCTGTTTAAAACAATGATCTATCTCTTAGAGTTTAGAAAAGTTTCAGCGTGTCTTTTGGGTAAACCTTGGCTATCTCAGGCAAAACTCATCAGAGAGAGGGCTTTAGAGAAAACTAATATATTCAATGGTGTCTATGAAGATTCTGAGTGAGTATGTTGATATCCAGTGTAGAATGGAAGAATGGGTGGGCTTTTCTCAGGAATATCAGTTTTTTTCTTCAATTTCTCCTGTTTTCACAAGTCATACCATGAAAACACTGTGTTTTCCAAATAAGGCCTAGCAGTCATGTTTCGAATCCTGAAGAAACAGTAAAATTCCATAGGTACCATAAAACTAGAGATTCTTCAATGAATCTTTTGGTTAGAACCATGATAATCCCTCTGTAGTTTTATAAAACTTTTGTGTGTATTTTTGGGGGAACATGAATATCAAAAAGAGAAATAATATGAGATAGCACTTAAAGAAAACTAAGTTTTTCGGTGATATATCTGAAAATTCCAAATGAATACGTGGATATCTAGTGTGGAATGTAAGAATGAGTGTGCTATGTTCATGAATATCAGGTGAGCATTCAGTTTTTCAAGTTCGCACCTGTTAAACCATGAAAACACTGAGCTCTACAACAAGGCCTATCAGCAATGTTGCAAATCTTGAAGAAACAGTATAATTCCATATGGACCAAAGAACTGTATGTTTGTCAAGGATTCCTCTGGTTGGAACCATGATATTTTTCTTGGAGTTTAGAAAAGTTATAATGTGTACTTTTGAGAAACCATGGATATCTTAAACAGAAAGAGATAGCACTTTAAAGAAATGAACATTATCAGATATATCTCTGAAGATATTCAGTGAATAGGTTGAAATCTATTGTAGGATGTAAGAATGAGTGTGCTTTTTTCTTTTCTTTTCTTTTCTTTTTTTCTTTTTTTGGCTTCTCCATTTACTTTATTCTTCTTAAGATCACCCTGTCTAGTCTATAACCACCAATGTGTACTTTTTCCCCCATTTCACATCTAGACAACTCACCATTTAATTACTGCCTTCTGTCAGCATCTCAAAACATATTAATACAAAGTTTTCTTTTCATTATTTCAAAATGCCTACATTAATTCATTTGTTGAAAGAATCACTCTGTTTAAGTAATATGAATTGCAATATTACCAAACACATGCAAAAATACATTTAAAAACATACATTATTTTTCCACACATTTAAAGTACATACTGGACTTTGAAGAGTTATTACAAAAAAATTTAAATGTACCAATAGCTTACATAATTATTACATTTTAAATGATAGTATTTTAGATATATTATAGCAAGATTAAGGAGTTTTTCTTCTTTAATACTGATTTTACTCTGGAATGCTATTTTTGTGAAATATATCACGGGAATGGTGTATTGCAGAACTCACTTTTGTGAAAGTTGTCCTAGAGACAGTGCCAAATCTATAGTAAAAAAGGAATTTGATTTTGAGTCAGATCCTCTCCCCTCCAATAATATAACTCAATTTTATTTTAAGCCACTGGAACTACAACTTATTCTTTTTGGCATTTTCCATCTTAAATAGATTTATTTATTTATTTATTTATTTATTTATTTATTTAGGCTGTGCACAGGTCTTACTTCTTTCAAAACCCTCTGTTTTTCCTTTACATGTGTTTTATAAGTTGAAGACTTCAAAAATAATGGCACTTGCAATGCTCAGCTGGTCCTACAGTAGAAATTATTATGTCTACTAAATTGAGGTAAAAAAAAAAATCCCTAGGATTTAAATAATTTTGTATAATGGTATTCTAGCATTTTTTTTAACTTGTGGTTGACTTCCTGTGTAGTCCTAAACTAACCCCTGAACTATTGAAGAGTCTGTTGAGGTAGAGGGTAGGTATGTTCACATTTCAATAATAAAGTTTACTATAGTATTAATTCCTTTTACCAAGCATCCCCAGTTTGGGGGCCTTCATAACTGGAAATGTGTATTTCCACAATCTATTTGAAAGGAATCTCATCTAATTTACATGCTAATATGAGAATATATGTTGTCTATGTACACAAATCATATAGTTTAGTAGTTTGCAACTTCCATCAAATTGGTCTTCATTCTCAGAATCTTTTCTAACCTAAAGATTGACTGATTTCATAACACATCCATGACCACTTGGTTGCTCTTTAAAACATAAATTGCTAATAAAATCTATATATTACACACCCACAAATAAGCACATGTTTTGTAACAGTGAATAAGAAAGATAGCATGTCTTCTATGTAACATACATCTACAATTTCTTACTTTTTTCTTCTTCCTTAACTGCTTTAGATTTTTCTGAGTTATCATAACATGATTTTCCCATATTGTGAAATAATTCCAACCTAAGAAAACTTAAACTGCAGTAATGCAGATACAATATACAAAATTATACCTTATTTAGTAAAATCTATTTATAACAAGATCATTCTAAAGCATTCATAAGTTAAAGTTGGTTCTTATCCAACTTTGATTGGTGTATTTAATACATTTACCTTTAAGATTATTATTGATAGGAGCTTACTCATTATCTATTTTTTCCTTTGTACCTGTGTTCCTATCTGTCTGTTTCTTCATCTTCTTAAAGCAGACCCTTTAGCATCTCTTGCAATGCTGGTTTGGTGGAGATGTATTTTTTTAGACTTCTTTTGTCTGGGAAACTCCTTATTTCACCTTCCATTTTGAATGACAGCCTTGCTGGGTAGAGTATTCTTGGTTGCAGGCCTTTGTTTTTCATTGCTTGAAATATTTTTTGCCATTCCCTTCTGGCTTGTTGTTTACTGCTGAGAAATAAGCTGATAACCTTATGGGAACCCCCTTGTGTGTTATTAGCTGTTTCTCTCATGCTGCTTTTAGGATTCTCTCCTTGTCTTTAAAATTTGCCATTTTCATGATGATGTGTCTTAGAGTGGGCCTGTTTGGGTTCATCTTCCTTGGGGCCCTCTGTGCTTCCTGAACTTGCATGCCTTTTTTTCTCCTCAAGTTAGGGAAGTTTTCTGTCATTACTTTTTCAAACAGGTTTTCCATCCCTTGCTCCTCCTCTTCTCCTTCTGGTATCCCTATGATATGGATGTTATTACATTTCATGTTGTCTTGCAGCTCTCTTAAAACCTCTTCATTCATTTTTAGTCTTTTTTCATTTTGTTGCACTGCCTGGGAATTTTTTTCTACATTGACCTCCAGCTTGATAATCTGATCCTTTGCTTTCTCTCACCTGCTTTTGATTGCATTCTCCATTTTCTCCTGGCACTTACTGATGGTTTCTATGTCCTTTTTAATGCTTGTGTAGTTCTCAATAAGTTCCTTGTAGCTTATCTGGAGTTCTTTGTAGTTCCCTTGGAGCTGTTTGTACTTTTCTTTGAGCTTGATGAGCTCATTGAGCTTCTCTATCATCATTTTGAATTCCCTGTCTGATAGGGTGCTTGCTTCTACTTCATTTTTCACTCTTCCTGGGGATTCCTCCTTTCCATTTGCTGAGGGTTTATTTCTTTGCCCCCCCCCCCACCATTATT
Source organism: Noctilio leporinus (assembly GCA_004026585.1). Lineage (NCBI taxonomy): Eukaryota > Metazoa > Chordata > Mammalia > Chiroptera > Noctilionidae > Noctilio > Noctilio leporinus. The sequence goes on along the minus strand of PVIW01013800.1, from coordinate 2,998 downwards.
GTGGCTCTTGTTTGCTTCTGCTTCTTAGATTGGTCTGCTTTGACTTACTGTCTTAGTGGTGTGACCTTCTGTGGAGTAGAGGCACTTTGTTTACTTCCTGGATCTGTGCATGAAATTATTATCTGCTCCTCTTTCTGCGTGCCTTGAGTGTGCTTTTCTTATGAATATCAGATTAGCATTCAGTTTCTCAATTATGCCCAAGTTAAACCATGAAAACTGTGAGCTCTACAGGCCCATCAGCAATGTTGCAAATCTTAAAGAAACAGTAAAATTTCTTATGGACCAAACAACTGTATGTTCTCCAAGAATTCCTCTGGTAGGAACCATGATACTTTTCTTGTAATTTGGAAAAGTTCTAGTGTGTATTTTTGAGAAAGTGAGGATATCTTAAACAGAATCAGAGATAGCACTTTAAAGAAAACTGACATTTTCAGAGATACCTCTGAAGGTTCTCAGTGAATATGTTGAAATCTAGTGTAGAATGTAAGATAGTGTGCTTTTCTCATTAATATCTATTCTGCATTCAGTTTCTCAAGTTTGCACAAGTCCAACGAAGAAAAAAATTGTGTTTTTTAAACAAGGCCTGCAATTAATGTATCAAACCTTGAAGAAACAGTAAGATTCCATATGCAGTATCAAAATATCTGTTCTTCAATTAATCCCCTGTTTAGAATCATGTTTTTCTTTTCAAGTTTTTTAAAGTGTTATTGGTTATTTTTTGGGAAAATTTGGATTTTTAAAAGTCAAAAGATCATGGGTAGTTTTTTAAATGAAAACTAAAGTTTTCAGGGATATCCCTGTAAATTCTTAGGTGAATATATTGTAATCCTATGTAGAAGGTAAGAAGCTTTGTGTTTTCCTCATGAATATCATTTTATCCTTCAATTTCTCAAATTTCCACAATCAAATGATGAAAACATTGTGTTTTCCAAACATAGTGTAGCAGTAATGAGGAAAACTCTGAAAAAAAAGTAAGATTCCATATATACCATAGAAATATCTATTCATCAAATATTCCTCTGGTTAGAACCATGCTATTTTTCTTGGAATTTTGTAAAGTTTCAGTGTGCCTTTTGGGGCAAGCCTAAATATCTAAACCAGTAAGAATCAGAGGTAGCACTTAAATGAAAACTAACATTTTCAATGTTATATCAGAATATTCTCAGTGAATATGTTGAAATCCAGTGTAAAATATAAGAATGGGTGTGTTTCTCTCATAAATATCTGTTTACCATTTAATTCCTTTTGAAGCCATCAAAACATGAAAACACAGAGAGATCAAAGATGGCGACAGAGTAGAGAGCAGTGCTGATGGTGTTCTCAAGTACCAGAGCAGCTGGAGGATAGGATAGGGAGCACAAGACATCTTCAGGTCCCTAAGATTTGGAGCAGTCAGCATCTGGACGCAGGGGAGCACAGCCCAGAGGCTGCAGAGACCTACAGGAGAGCAGGTGAGACAGTTCCAAACCAGCTGGTGGGCCAAGGTTGGCTTTGGGCAGTAGCAGCTCTACCCAGAGGGGTGTCTTTAACTGAAGCCAGCTCCAGGCTCCCTGGTGACTAGAAATCTGAACAGTGAAGTGTGGGCAGTAAAGGCAAATGCCATAAGCAACAAGGAATTGAACTCCTGCAGGGGAGGGAATGTGTGAGAACCTCGCTCACTCTGGCAACAGGTAGAGGAAGCTCCTCAGTGGGCCAGAGGTGGAGGAGAAGGGTCCTGCAGGGAGCAGGAGTGGGGAAGCAGGGAAGTGCACCAGCCGGGGCAGCAAGAAGGCCAAAAACGGTGCTGCTGGGCCACAGAAGAAACAGCAGCTTGAAGCCCCTGCAAGAGGGGAGGCCCAACCCCACGCACCCACACTGGCCCCCAGGCTCCCACGGAAACTGCAAACTGCAGCTGGGAACTTGTAGCTGGGGCAACTGACCCACCCATTGCCTGCTACAAAGGCCACACTGCAGACATGCTGGGAGGGTGAACATCACAGAGGCAGTGTGAAGGACTCCTTGGAGAGCTGGTCTGCTTGGAGTATTGGCCCTTGCCCAGGGGAGCTGGGCAGTGTTAGCAGATCCTGGGCGATGTTGGTGGACGGGGGCTGCCTCCTCAGGGAGCTGCGGGGAGAGGGCCAGTCATCACAGGAACCAGCGAGGTTGCAGGCTGCTCAGCAGGTTGCCCGGTGCCTATCACAGGGAGGAACCTCCTCCAGGAGCTGGAGGGGACACCCTGCTGAACTTCAAATGGAAGAAAAGGGAGGGCCTCAGAACACCAGCAGCCCTAAAACCCAGCTAGGCTACTGAAGGCCCAGCCTACCTGGGGGCTGATACTCAGAATTAGCCCTGACTGTGACAATCAGAGGCTCTGCCACTCCAAGACCAGCTAGACTGTAGACTGCAGAAACCTGACAAAGAAAAAAAGGCAGCCTCAGGAAATGGATTGCTGCTAATCTCAAGCACCTGAGTTACACTGAGAGCTCCAGGAACTATTAATCCCTAACATATCTTTTTCAAAAGTTACTTCTCACATATTTTTACTCCCCCCATCTCAATCCACCTAAATACCCAAGACCCTCCCCCTACTCTTGATTTAAAGCCTACTCACTCTCTGGCTACAACACATTCCCAGTCCTCAATCTAAGTATTCCTCCCTTCCCCAGCCACCTAAACCCTTTCTGTATTCTTTTCTTTCCTTTTTTTTTTTTTTTTTTCTTCCTGCTAAAAGCTAACAGGTCCTGGCTCCACCTGGACCAATCAGAGATCATAAAGGGTGAAGAGTCACCTAAACCCATTTTTTATTATTCTATGTGTGTGTTTGTGTGTGTGTGTGCGTGTGCGTGTGTGTGTGTTTCTATTAAAAGACCTCAGGCCATGGCTCCATCTGGACCAATCAGGGATCATTAAGGGTGAACAGCCATCTAAACCCTTTCTTCTTATTATCTTTTTTTCTTTTTTCTTTTTCTTTTTCTTTTCTTTTTTTTTTTTTCTTTTTTCTTTTTTCTTTTTTTTTTTT
>PVIW01013799.1:0-25893 GCA_004026585.1 Noctilio leporinus | reverse complement strand
GGAACTTGTACCCTTTGCAACAACATGGATGGAACTGGAGAATATTATGCTTAGTGAAATAAGCCAGTCAGTGAAGGACAGGTATCATATGTTCTCACCCATTACGGGACAATAATGAGCAAAACTAACAACAAGCAAAACAGAACCAAGTGTATGAATACAAGGAATAGGCCTGCAGTGTTCAGGAGGAAAGGGGGAGGGTGGAGGGGGGAGGCAGAGGCAAAGAAGGGGAGCAGCTTAGACAAGAACCTAGTATAAAGGAACCATGGACATGGACAACAGGTGGGATTGACTTTGGGGGGAAGGGGTGGTTGGGGAGGGGGACAGAGGGGAGAAAAAAAGGGATGGATGTAATACAACAACAATAAAATTAAAAAAAAAAAAAAAAAAGTTTTGTAGATTTGGGCCAAAATTTTAAAAAGAGCCCACACAGGGATTAATATCACTCCTCAGTACAATCAATTTTTTAAATAAACCTTATAATTAGAATAATTTAAAATGTATAAAAAGTTATAAAAATAAGAAAAATCATAACTACTTCACCTAGATTTGTCTTACAATTTTCTAAACCAGATTTATAAATTCATGGCCACTTTAATCTGTACTCGCTGCAAATATAAATGTATCCACACTGTTTGCTTCAAGGTTCCATTGCTGGGATGAAGGTAATGGATTTGGAGGGATAAAAATCACTTAAAATTCAGAGTTTTGCTCTTAACTTTGTGAAAACCTTTGCCTGAATGTCCCATAATCTCAGGAATGATGGAAGTGGAGACAGAACTGGGCTCGCAAACTGAATTCCTTTCCCATCTTGCCTGCCCTGCCCCAGCTTAGGGTCCCCTCATTGGCTCCAATCTTCACCATGTAGGGTAAAGCACTCTCCTAGGAAAAGCTGCAAAGCAAAAGGCTCTGGTAGGTCCAGCTAGAGGCAGAGCACTGGGTGGGTAGGAGACATGAAAGAACTCCTCCAAGTGGGCACCCCTGCTAGATGGTATCTGCTCTGAGGCTCCTACATGCTCTCTCTGTGTTCCAGGAAGAGTTGGCCCCAGGACACATGTCTATCTTGGCGTTTGGGTATCTGGCCATGGCCAAGGCTGGTCCTCCCATGGAAGCCTGCCTGCCTTCACATCTGGCCAATAGGAAGCAGGGACCCTTGGGCATAGTGTGTAACCTGGACCTGGAGGGGGCTGGTGACCTGGCCCTACTGCCACATGGTTCCCCAGCCACCCCACATCTCCTGCAACTCCTGAAGTTCTTGCTCCAAACTTACCTCCTCAGGTGGCCTCCCAAAGCCCACTTCAAACAGCCTCTGGTGATCCTGCCTCCAATTTTATAGGCATCATTTAGAAAATAAAAATCTTAATTTCCAAGTCTTAAAATCTTAAAAGAAAGGGTTTATTGGGCCATTGCTAACAAGAGAAAGGACTAGATCCTGGTACATGAAGTCCAAACCACCAGCAGCAGCACCAGGTAGAAAAGGTGATATATGTACATGTCCCACAGTCCCCATCCTAGAGTTGATGAGCTCCTTTTTACATTCTGTTTCAGGGGAGAAAGACATAAGTTGTTTTGAAAGAATTCACATTGGCTACAGAGAAGGAGAGTGGGGTGGGAAAAGGTAAAACACAGTCTGTGAGGAAGAAATATTTAGTATATTTGATTGGTTATAGGCAACAGTCTTGAAAGTTTATGCATATGAAGGATGCAGTGTTTTCTCGAGGTCAGTTAATTGTCGCCTGAAGGTTGATTCAAAGCTCTTACATTCAGGAATGTGAAAAGTCTTTTGCTAGCTGGTCCATAGCTCCTAACTGGTTAACTATTCTTGCCTCTTTTACTTTCTGGCCACAGTAATTTAATTTAGAATATTTCAGTTTTTTGTTTTTTGTTTTCTCTTGTGACCATTTTAGCTTTTCTGTACATACACTCCTATTCATCATGCTGTGGTCACCCAAGCCAGAATGTGACCCTGAGGGCCAAGGACTTGTCTCATGGTTTGCTTACATGACAAGACACCTACATGGTCCATTGGACATTGTATGTGCAGGAACCCTGCCCAATAGATGCCAGGGTCTCTGGGCTGTACCCACCATGTGCTCAGAGATCAAGCTAAGCAGAGATACTGGACACAAGCTGCTAGCTTCCATGAGAGCCTCACACCAGACCAGCAACTACCAGATAGTGCCCACCAAGAGTTTATAAATCAGTAAGGCTTAGCAAAATGGAAAACCTGAAAAAGAACTAATGAATGCAGAACACAAAATATAGATAGCCTATTGATACTGAAGAAGACATTCACACAACCTCATTTTTAAATGCACATTAAAAGGAGGACTATAGTGGATGTTGTAGCAATTTCCAAAGTATACCACTTTGTAATATTTTTTCAGGGGATTGAACCCCTGCTCATCTATGAGTTGACCTCCTCCTGGGTCTCAGGCACAGTAATCCTATTGTCTTTACAAGAGTGGAAGGTTCATGAACCAGGGCCCAACAAAAAGAACCAAACAACAAAAGGGAAAAGGAAGCTTTGATCCCCTATGGAACTAAATAAAACCAATAAGAGATTAAACAGGTTATACTTTTTCCACAAAATGTATTATTGTGTAGCCTTGAAAACAAGAGGCAGACCTGTCCATGATGTGAATAGGAAACAATCGTTGAGATTCATTGGTAGAGAGAAAAGCAAAGTTCAGACTCTTTGAAAAACATTAACAATAGTTGTCAGAGGCAATAAGACCATCTCAAGAACTCTTCCAAGTATTCACTATTTCTTACCACATTTTACAGATTAAAAAATTGAAAAATTGTGTTTTTAAAGGGGGGAAGGTTAAGATCCTGTATAGTATGAGAAACTTGAAGCCAATATCATACTCAAAGGGCAAAAACTAACAGCTTTCCCCCTAAGATCAGGAATGAGACAAGGCTGTCCACTTTCCTGACTCCTGTTCAACATCATCTTGGAAGTTCTAGCCATAGCCATCAGAGAAGAAAAAGGAATCAAAGGAATCCAAATTGGAAAGGAGTAAGTCAAACTGCCATTATTTGCAGATGATATGATAGTGTACATATAAAACCCAATAGGCTCCACCAAAAACTTACTCAACCTAATAAGCAAATTTAGCAAAATAGCTGGATATAAAGTCAATATTCAGAAATCAGAAGCATGTTTGTATACCAATAATGAAACATCAGAGACAGAAGCTAGAAAACAAATCCCATTTACCATAGCAAGAAAAATAAAGTACTTAGGAATAAACTTAACCAAGGAGGTAGGAGACCTGTACTCAGAAAACTACAGAACACTGAAGAAAGAAATTAAGGAAGATACAAATAAATGAAAGCATATATCATGTTCATGGATGAGAAAAATTAACATAATTAAAATATCCATACTACCCAGAGCCATCTATAGATTCAATGTAATCCCAATTCAAATACCAATGACATACTTTACAGATATAGAAATAGATACTTCAAAACTTTATATGGAGCCAAAAATGCCCAGGATTAGCCATAGCAATCTTGAGAAAGAAGAACAAGGTAGGAGGAATCACAATACCTGATATCAAACTATACTACAAAGCTACTGTAATCAAAATAGTCTGGTATTGGCATAAGAATAGACATATAGATCAATGGAACAGAATAGAGAGCCCAGAAATAAACCCAGGACTCTATGGCCAATTAATATTCAACAAAAGGGGAAGGAACATCAAATGGAGTAAAAACAGTCTCTTCAACAAATGGTGTTTGGAGAACTGGACAGCCACATGCAAAAAAAATAAAACTAGACCACCAACTTACACCATACATCATAAGAAACTCAAGATGATTAAAACACTCAAACATAAGCTGTGCTACCATAAAGGTCCTAGAGAAAAATATAGGCAGTAAAATTTTAGATATCCTATGCAGAAATATGTTTACTGACACTTCTCTAAGGGCAAAGGAAATAAAAGAACAAATAAACAAATGAAGCTATATCAAACTGAAAAGTTTCTGTTCAGCCTAAGAAAACACCAGCAAAATTTAAAGGGAACCAACTGTATGGGAAAACATATTTGCCAATAACAAGGGTTTGATATCCAAAATATATAAAGAACATATGAGACTCAACACCAGGGAGACAGAGAGCCCAATTAAAAAATGGCCAAAGGACCTGAACAGATACCTCTCTGAGGAAGACATATAAAGGGCCCAGAGGCATATGAAAGAATGCTCAGCATCACCAGCCATCAGAGAGATGCAAATAGAAACCACAATAAGATACCACCTCACACCTGTCAGAATGGCAATCATCAACAAATCAGCAAACAAGTGTTGGCGAGGATGTGGGGCAAAGGGAACCCTGGTGCATTGTTGGGGGGAATGTAGGCTGGAGCAGCCACTATGGAAAACAGTATGGAGTTTCCTTAAAAAACTAAAAATGGAACTGCCTTTTGATCCAGCAATTCCATTACTATACCTAAAGGACCCTGAAACACCAATTCAGAAGAACCTATGTACACCTATGTTCATAGTAGCACTATTTATAATAGACAAGTGCTGGAAATAGTCTAAATGCCCATCAGTGGATGATTAGATCCAAAAACTTTGGTATATTCATGCAATTGAATACTACACAGCAGAAAGAAAGAAGGAACTCCTACCCTTTGCAACAACATGGATGGAACTGGAAAGAATTATGCTTAGTGAAGTAAGCCAGTCAGTGAAAGACAAATACCATATGATCTTACCCATTACAAGACAATAATCCACTTCCTCAGTCTGCCTCTTTTTCTTGGTTAAGTCTCTGCAGTCTATAGTCAAGCTGTGTGGTCTTGGAGTGGCAGGGCCTATGGCTCACAGTCAGGGCTGATTCTGAGTGCCAGCCCCCAGGTGGGCTAAGCCTCCAGTAGCCTAGCTGGGTTTCTGTGCTGCTGGTGTTTTGGGGTCCTCCCTTCTCTCACTGGTTCTGTGTGAAGACCTTCTTTGGTATCTATGGCTGCTCCTTCCCCTACAGCTTCTTGAGGAGGTTCCTGCCCACAATGGGCACCTGGCTCCAACTCGGAGTGGCCTGTAACCTCACTGGCTCCTGTGATGGCTGGCCCTACCCCAGCAGCTCCCGGAGGAGGTAGCCCCTGACAGCAAACAGCTCCTGGCTCCCTGGGGATCCTGCAGGTCCTTTGTTGGCACAGGCCAACCCTCCACACAGTCCAGCTCTCCAAGGAGGTTTTCACTGTGATGGGAGCCTCGGTTCCCAGGGCTCCCACAGTGCAGTTTGCTGGGGCAGGCCAGCCTTGCATGCAGTCTAGCTCTTGGAGGAGATTTTCACCGCTGCCTCTGTGATGTTTGCCTGGCTCCCCCAGGGCCCGCAGTTTGCCTGCTGGTGAAGGCTAACTCTCCAAGCAGTCCAGCTCTTTGAGGAGGTTTTCACCTGCCTCTTCAATGCACTCCTGGGTGCCTGGCTCCCCAGGGGTCCACAGCTCTGTCTGTCAGCAAATGATATGCCTCCCTCTCCAGTTCCTGGAGGTGGCCTTTGTTGCCTGCAATGGGTGTGCCAGTTGCACCAGCTACAAGTTCCTGGTGCACAGTTTTGAGTTTTCCTGGGAGCCTTGTGCCTTTATGGGTGCATGGGGTTGGGCCTCCGCCTTGCCAGGGCTCTGAGCTGCCTTCTCCCTTGGTGGCACAGTGGCACAATTTTCAGCCCTCCAGTTGCCTGGTCAGTGCACTTCCCTGCTCCCCTGCTCCTGCTCCCATGGGTCTCTCCACCTCTGCCTCTGGCCCTGGGAGGTGCTTCCTCTCTCTCAGCCTCCAGAGCAAGGCTCTCACACAGTCCCTCTCCTGCAGGAGTTCAGTTCCTCATTCCCTCTGGAGTTTGCATTCACTATCCATACTTCACTGGGGAGCCTGAAGCTGTGTTCAGTTTGAGCCGCCCTTCTGGGCTGAGCTGCCACTGCCCAGAGCTGACCTTGGCCCTCCGGCTGGTTTGGAACTGTCTCACCTGCTCTCCTGTAGGTCTCTGCAGCCTCTGGGCTGTGCACTCCTGAGTCCAGAGGCTTACCACTCTAATTTGCAGGGATCTGCAGATGTCTCGTGCTCCCTACCCTATCCTCCAGCTGCTCTGGCACTCGAGAATGCCATCAACACTGCTTTCTACTCTGTCACCATCATTCTCTCCTCTATTCCATTCTCTTTAGTGATGGGCTCTTCGATGCTTTCTGTTCCCCACAGGCCTTAAAGTCTAACACCTGATGAGACCTGGTCTCTGAGCAATCACAACAATACAGCCACTGGTGGCCAGAGCCTGTAAAACTGGAAGCTGCTGGGTGAGCCAGAGTGGGTGTGGTGAGTGCATGTGCGGTGAGTGCATGTGAGTGCACATCAAGACACCTCATAATTAAAATGGCAAAATTTAAAAGACAAGGAGAGAATCACAAAAGCTACAAGAAAAAGCAGTTAGCTACCTACAAGGGACCTCATGTTAGACTGACATCTGATTTCTCAACAAAAACATTTCAGGCCAGAAAGTAGTGGCATGAAATATTCAAGGTGGTGAAAATCAAGACATACCAACAAGCCTACTTTATTTTGGAAGGCTATCAATTAAAATTAAAGGAGAAGGAAAAAGCTTCACATCCCAAAGAAGAAAAAGCCAAAGCTAAAGGAGTTTGTAAACACCAAAACAGTATTGCAACAAATGTTAAAGGGATTGCAAGAAGGAGGAGGAGGAGGAGGGGGAGGAGGGGGAGGAGGAGGAGATAAAGAAGAGCAAGAAGAAGTAGAAAGAATAAAGAAGAAGAGGAGGAAGGAGGGAGGAAAATAGTTTAAAAAACTAAATGGCAATAAATATGTATCTATCAATAATCATTTTAAATGTATATGGCTTAAATGCTCCAACCAAAAGACATAGGGTAGCTGAATGGATAAAAAACAAGACCCATATATGAAGTCTGTCTAGAAAAAGTCCAGCCATTGTTAATACAATAAGAACAGTTTACATGGCATTGATGTAATCCGGGAGCCAAGGAGAGTTGACAGGAACACACAAGAGTGACCAATGAAGACTTCACTATCCTAGTTAGTCAGTGAGGGCAATAGACACCATTGATTGAACGTGTTTACTGTATGACTGTAAAAACAACTGAGTAAAGCAATGAATCTGCATCAAATTTTGCATTAAGCTTTAACATTCCTCTATGGAAACTATTTGGATGATTCAGAAGGCCACAGCTATGGGAAGCTGGTTATTGGCAACTTCATCATGACTACCCACCTACTCATGCATCATGTCTTGTGCAGAATATTTTTGGTGAAAATAGCCCAGTTTTAATGGGCTCATTTTGCTCACTACCAGGAATGACTCTTAATTACAGAGTGGTGAAAAGGAAAGGTATTTTGTTTATTTGAAGCGTGTAAAAATTTATATTAAAGGTGCAATTGCTCTGTTAAATTTAACTCCCTTTAAAAAATCCAACATATATGGTACTGCCCAATTAGGCTAGCTTTAAAATAGGCAAGCATGTGGTACCATTTTTCAGAAACACACAGTTCACAGCTTAGCATTCCAGTTATAAATCCAAAGTTCCCAGCAGCTGCTATACCCAATTATGGGAGGATCTTGCGCATACTCCCCAACTTGAATACCAATGTATCCCTATCTCTCTGCGAACTGAATATCTCCCTTTTCTCCCCTTTGCTCACCCTCTCTCAAACCAGGTGAGTTCTTTCTTGTTTCTCAGGCTGAGTGTTTGTCTGCTGGTCATCCAGGAGAGAGAGAGCACCTGTCTGCATGTCCATTTGGGCAAGAGAGAGACCGTATGTCTGCTACCCCATTTTAAGCCATGATGACAGCCTGTGACAAAGTGGAAGGATGACCAATAATGGCCACTTGTGGAATCTCCCACAGCCCTGTAAATGGCCACTTGTGGAATCTCCCACAGCCCTGTAAATTCTTTCATCACCATTCTATGGTCAAAAACCCCTTCCATCTTCTTGGGGGAAGAGGTTTATCCATTCATTTGTATAACCAAGACACTAGCTACCAGCCATAGATATGCAACGTACCTCTCTGGAAAAAGTGCCTATGCTACAGTGTCCCACCATCCATCCCCAAACTGCAAAGAGTGGGAGATTTTGGCTTTCTCCCACTCTGTAACATCTCTATTTTTCATATTACATGGCTGGATACCTTCTGGACAGACCCCATATATGCTGTCTCCAAGAGACCCTCTCACAACAAAGGATATACACAGAGAAAAAAGGAAAGGGATGGAAAAAGATATTTTATGTAATTGGAAAGGAAAGCTGGAGTAGCAATACTTATATCTGACATACACTTAGAGACAAAAAAGGACACTACATAATGATAGAGGGAACAGCCCAGCAAGAGGATATAACCCTAGTAAACATTTATGCACCCCAACATAGGAACACCTAAATATGTAAAGCAACTCTTGATGGACTTAAAGGGAGAGACTGACAAAAAGACAGTCATAGTTGGGAGATTTTACCTCCTCATTGACTTCATTGGATATATCTTCCAGAGAGAAAATCAACAAGGAGACAGTAACCTTTTAAATGACACACTAAATCAAATGGGTTTGTTGATATCTACAAGAACACTTCACCCCCAGCAGCAGAATGTAGTTTCTTTTCAAGTGTACATGGAATGTTTTCTAGGCTAGACCACATATTAAGTCACAAAACAAATTGCAATAAATTTAAGAAGATGGAAATCATATCAAGCATCTTTTCTGATGGCAATGTCATGAAATTAACATCAATTACAAGAAGAAAACTGAAAATTACATAAAGAAATTGAAGCTAAATAACATGTTATTAGCCATTAAATAAGTCAACAATGATATCAAGGAAGAAATCAAAAGATATTTTGAAACAAATGAAAGTGAGAACACAACAACCCAAATATGTGGGACAAAGAGAAAGAAGTCCAAAGAAGAAAATTCATACCATTACAGGCCTATCTCAAGAAATAATAAAAATGGCAAGGGATCAAAGACAGTGGCAGGGTAGATGGCAGCACTGAGTGCTTGCTTTTATTCTGGAACAGCTGGATTGGAGAACACAGAAGGCAGGTGAGTGAAAATTGCTGCAAGTTTGTTCAGAAGTATCCAGATTCCTGAAGGACTGGTTGAGAGGACACAGAGCTCTACGAGTTGGTGTGACCAGAGGCCTGGGCATGAGAGTGCATAGAAGGCCTTGGTCTTCGGGCCCATGCTTTCTCAATGAAGTTACCAGGGCAGTCCTGCCCAACACTTCTGGGTGTGTTAGGTAGAAGCAGCTTTAAACCAGCTCATTGACTGATAATTAGAGAGGCAAGGAGTGTGGCCAGTTGGCACACTCTGGAAAACTGGAGAATAGGACTCCTGTAGCAGCCACACTTTCCAGCAATAGCTGGAAGGGATTATGTGAGTTTGGATGGGACTGTCAGAGCATGGTGGCCGGCCCTGATTGTGGGAGACTATGTGAGTTTTAGAGAACAGCAGGGAGAGGGCATCTTTTGGGGCATGAGGGCAGAGGCCTACATAGCAGCTCTTCTGGGAGACTGGGGCAGCAGCAAGAAGAAAACTTTTTGGGAGAGTGTGTAGGTGTGTAATCAAATCCACCTTCCCTGGGCCCAAGCAGGGAGAAAGCTGGTAGAGCAACAGGCAGGTCTCCAGAGGTGACTCATCCCTTGGGCTACTGGAGCCATTCTTCACTCCCCAACAATTGACATCAGCCTGATGGAGAGCCATAGCCCCACCCACAGGAATTGCTCAGCTCTGTCCCCAAGGCACTCAAACCTGACTGCAGATTACAGAGAGGCTATACCAACAAAAAGTGACAAACACAGGAAGTAGAATACTGCTAGGTGCAAAAAGGCTGCCTAGGCCCAAACTGGAGAATGATCTGTTTTCACTAGGGTCAAAGCCAGAAAGAGAAGAAAGGGGGAAAAAACAGATACTATGGAGATGAATTCCACCACCATTTTCTACATAAATTATTAGTCTCTAGCATATGCCCCGTTTTTTGGGGGGAGGTTTGCCCCTTTCTCCCCCTCCCCCACTCCCTTCAGTACACTGTCAGTCTATTTCTTGTTTCCATGCCTCTGGTTCTACTTTGCTTACTTGTTTTATTCATTAATTTCCTGTATTAAGTGAGATCATATGGTATATGTCTTTCACTGTCTCTCTTATTTTACTAAGCATAATACTCTCTGTCGGGACCCCCTGAGTTCAAGGCATGGCCGGACCCAGGGCTTCGAGGCAGGCTGATGGCCAAAAGGTCAACTGCTTGGCTGAGAAGAGTTCCAATGATTACAAAGTTCCACATCATGTTTAGAGGACAAGCTGACCTTCAGCAAGAGTAAATAGCAGCTGTGTAGTGAAAGACATAACATAAGTAGTATGCTTCAAAAGTGATAATAATTAGTTACTAAGAAATAAGCAAATGTCTTGTGGGAAAAAGTACTTTCGGCCAAAATAGTTTCACTAGGAGATAGGCTTGAATGCTTGAAAAACCTATATAAGTTTTGTGTGAACAATAAAGTGGTGCTGTCACCATGCACGAGTGGCAGTCCTCCTGACCCCAACTTTTTTGTGTCTGTCTTTTCATTACGAATCCTACCCCATCTATCATTCCTCTGGCCCAGCAGGACGGCAGCAACTCTCCAGTTCCATCCATGTCCAGGATATCCTTTTTAACATTCATTTCTTATACTCACAATTAGTGCATTTTTAGTAACTTGTGGTTATATTATAGTGTATATCAAATCTCACATTTTGCCCCACCTTCTCTCCAGTTTACCCCCTGACTTCCTCTTCTTAATTTTGCTTTAAATTCTGTTTTCTCTCCTGCTACAACTCATTTACAACCCTTACTCTAATTATTTCTTCCCTCTCCAGCCTATCAAAACCATTTTGTTTTTATCATTAGTCATCACCATTATTTTCCCTGTTCATAAAATATACCTATTCTCTCCACTGTGAAAAGCCAGTGTGCATTGAGTATGCACACTGGATAGGGAGGTAGCTGTGATATCTTTGAAAACTTATTTATATATCTTCACTATTCTTCTATTTCAAATCTCAAATATTAGTATCCCCCTCTCCTCCACTTACACCTTCCTCCAGTCCTTTCCTTCCTTCACTTCCAATTTCAGTTTTCCCCTGTTTAGCCTTGGACTAACTCCTTCTCACTATATCATCACAAAATCATTTCCCTTTCCTCCAGACATCTCTTAACTTTCTGTTTCTTTCTTCTACCTCTCACTCCCATCCCACCTATAGTAATTTTAGCTCATACATTGTTGATAGTGCTGTAGTGAAACTTACTCACTAATTTGGTTCCTATTTTTTCTAATTCTACTTCCTTATTTTTTTTTTAAAGATTTTATTTCATTATTTTCAGAAAGAGGGGAAGAGAGAGAGGGAGAGAGGCAGAGAGGGAGAGAGACATCAATGTATGGTTGCTTTTCACCTGCCTCTAGCCACAGACCTGACTGGAGACCTGGTTTGCAACCTTGTTATGTGCCCTGGCTGGGGAATCGAACCTGCGACCTTTGGGTTCACAGGCTGGCGCCTCATCCACTGTGCTACAAGCCAGGGCCTTATTTTTGTTATGTTTGTATATAAACGTATCTATATATATGCATATATATATGCATAATATGCATATATACATATGAGTATATAACTTCTCTTTAAGCTTACTACTACACACTTGCCCTTTCTTGCTTCATTCTGATTCTTCCCTCCATTTCAATATAAAATGTAAACTTTGCTTTCTTTCTCTCATTGCCTTGCCTTTTCCCTTCTTGCTATCATTGGTCCTCCCTAACATCTCTCAAAAATCATTTATATTTCAGTTAGTCAACCAATTTATTTGTTCTTTCTTATAATAGTATTAGTTTCTTTATATCTTATTAATACTGGCTCATTTGCAGTTGAGAGTGTGACTGAGGCTGGGGGTTATCTTTGAGGGTGTGGTTATTTTTGCCTGAAATGGTGGTTGTTTTAGCAGCAGTCAATAACAGTATACAAGATGTGGTAGAAGGAGTGACTCACAATCAACTACCCAGAGCAAAGGACCCAACAAAGAGCAACACATCATCCAAATGCAAAATACAACCAGACAGCCTAAATAAATGTCACAAAAGGCATCACAAAAGAAGCAAGTTCAAGAAATCTGGAGACTTCACTGCTGAATCTCACAGGACTCCAATCATAGAAGGTAACAAAACTAAGGCAGATCAATCTAAGAAGTAGAAACAAACAAGGAGAGTTGCCTAAAATGGGGAGACAAAGAAACATTCCTTCATCACAATGAAAGAAGGAATCCCCAGAAAGACTGCTAAAGGAAGTAGAGGCAAGCACTATCAGACATGGAATACAAAACAATGGTTATAAGGAAGTTCTATGAACTAAGTGAGTTCAAAGAAAACTAAATAGAACTCCAGGTTTACTATGAAGAACTCCAGGGAAGCAACAAGGAACATACTGAGAAATATACCAGCATTAAACAATACATAAAAACTATCAAAAAGATACAGGAGGAAATGAGGAATACAACTTCTGAATTGAAGACACAGTATAAGGTATCAAAAGCAGACCAGAGGAAGCAGGGGTTCAGATCAGTGTACTGGAGGATAATGTAGAAAAAAATTCCCAGAGAGTGCAACATAACAAAAAAAGATTAAAAAAGAATGAAGAGATTTTAAGAGAGCTGCAGGACAGCATAAAACTTAATAATACCTGTATTATAATGATACCAGAAAGTGAAGAAGAGGAGTGATGGATAGAAAACCTGTTTGAAAAAGTAATGACAGAAAACTTTCTGAACTTGGTGAGAGAAAAAGCTATGTAAGTCCAGGACGCATAGAGGGTCCCAATGAAGATGAACCCAAAGGGGCCCACACCAAGGCAGATCATAATTAAAATGGCAACATTTATATACAAATATATTTGTATATTTACAAATATACAAGGAAGCAAGAAAGAAACAGGTAATAACACCAAAGGAGCTCCAATAAGGCTGTCACCTGATTTTTCAACAGAAACAATACCAGCCAGAAGAGAATGGCAAAAAATTGTTCCAAGTAATGAAAAGCAAAGGCCTACCCAACAAGGCTCTCATTCAAAATGGAAGGTGAAATAAGGAGTTTCTAAGACAAAAGAAAGCTAAAAGAATACATCTCCACCAAACTAGCAAAGCAGGAGATGCAAAAGGGACCACAATAAGCAGATGAAGAAAGAGAGGGAAAAGAGCACAGATACAAAGAGGAAAAAAATCAAATTGAATAAGTATCTAGCAATAATAACCTTAAATATAAATGGATTGAATGCTCCAATCAAAAGACATAGGGTAGCTGAATGGATAAGAAAACATGACCTACATATATGCTGTCTACAAAGAGACCCAACTCAGAACAAAAATTCTACACAGACTGAAAGTGAATAAATGGAAAAATGATTTCAAGCAAATGAACATTAAAAAAAAAAAAAAAAAAAAAAAAAAAAAAAAAAAAAAAAAAAAAAAAAAAAAAAAAAAGCTGGGTAGCAATACTTATATTAGACAAAATAGATTTCCCAACAAAAACCATTAAAGAAACAAAGAAGGACATTTTATAATATTCAAGGGAACAGCCCATCAAGAAGGCATAACCCTTGTAAACATATATGTACCCAATTTAAGAGCACCTAAATATATAAGAAAAATCTTGGAGGACTTCAAGAAAGATATAAACAATAACACTTATAGTAGGGGATTTTAACACCCCTTTGTCCATAATGGAGACATCTTCCAAACAAAGAAACAACAAGGATATTGTGACATTGAACACATTGTATATCAAATGGACTTACTTGATATATAGAGAACATTTCACAGTAAGGAAGCAAAATTCACTTTGTTTTATAATGCACATGGAACATTGTCAAAGATAGAACAGATGATAGGACATAAAACAAGCCCCAACAGCCTTGGCTGGTGTGGCTCAGTGGATTGGTGCCATCCTGCAAACCCAAAGGTTGCTGGTTCAATTCCCCAGTCAGGGCACATAACCAGGTTGCAAGTCAGATCTCCAGCCAGGTACTTAGCTGGAGGCAGGTGAAAGGCAACCATAGACTGATGTTTATCTCCCTTTCTTCCTTCCTCCCTACCCTTCTCTCTGGAAAATAATGAATAAAATCTTAAAAAAAAAAAAAAAAGAAAAAAAGAAAAGAAAAGCCCCAACAAATTCAAGAAAACTGAAATTATAGCAAGTTTCTTCTCAGATCACAATGGCTTGAAACTGAAAGCCAACCTAAAAGAAAAAAAAATTGAAAACTCAAATTCATGGAGATTGAATAACATTTGATTAAATAATTAATGGGTTAACAATAAGCTCAAAGAAGAAATCAAAAGGTTTCTGGAAACAAAAATGAATACAAAACAGCCAAACCACTAGGACAGAGTGAAAGTGGTCCTAAGAGGCAAGTTTATAGAAATATATACCTAAGTAAAAAGGATAGAAAAATCTCAAATGAACAACCTAACCACCCAGCTATAAGAACTAGAGGAACAACAATAAACAAAGCCCAGAGCAAGTAGAGAAAGGAAATAACCAAGATAAGAGCAAAATTAAGTGACATAGAGAGTAAAGAACAATTCAAAGGATCAATAAATCCAAAAGCTGCTTCTTTGAAAAGATAAACAAAACTGACTTATCAGGAAAAACAGAGGACCCAAATAAATAAAATGAGACTCATGAAGAAAAAACAGAGAGCTAAATAAACAAAATCAGGAACCATAGAGGAGAAGTCACAGCTGATACCACAGGAATACAAAGTATTTTAAGCAATTACTATGAACATCTATATGACAAAAATTTGATAACCTAAGTGCAATAGACAAATTTCTGGAAAAATATTATCTTTCAAAACAGTATCAGGAAGAAGCAGAAAACCTGAATAGACTGATGATAACTAGTGAAATTGAAGCAGTAATAAAAAACTCCTGCACACAAAAGCTCTGGTCTGAATGGACACATAGGTGAATTTTACCAAAATTTTAGGAAATAACTATCTCCTATTGTTCTCAACTTATGCCAGAAAACCTAAGGGAAAAGATTCCCAAACTCATTCTATGAGAACAGTATTATTTTAATCCCCAGACTTGGGCAAAACACAACAAAGAAAAAAAAAAAAAAAACTACAGGCCAATATTGCTGATGAACATAGATGCTAAAATCTTCAATAAAATATTGGCAAATCAGATCCAGCAATACATTAAAAAGATCAAACACATGATCAAGTGGGATTCATCCCAGGGATTCAAGGATGGTATAATATTCAAAAAACAATACATGTAATACACCACATAAACAAAATGAAACTAAACCATATAATTATATCAATGGATGCTTAAAAAGCATTTGGTAAAGTACAGCACCCACTTATGACAAAAATACTAAGCAAAGTAGGAATAGACAGAACATACTTCAACATAATACAGGCCATGTATTAGAAATCTGCAGCCAACACCGTACTCAATGGGCAAAAATGGAAAGTCTTCTCCTTAAGATCAGGAACAAGACAAGAGAGTCCACTCTCTCTACTTCTATTCAACATGGTTTTGGAAGCTCTAGCCATAGCAGTCAGACAAGGAAAGAGAATCAAAGGCATCCGCATAGGAAAGAAAGAAGTTAAAACTGTCATTATTTGCAAATGACATGACAGTGTACACAAAAATGCCTATAGACTCCATCAAAAAACTATTCAGCCTAATTAGTTAATTTGAAAAACAAATAGCTGCATACAAAGTCAATATCCAAAAGCCAAAGGCATTTTTATACACTAATAATAAAACATCAGAGATAGAAACTAGAAAATAAAAACCCATTTAGTATATCAACAAGAAAAATAAATGTACCTAGAAATAAATTCAAATAAGGAAGTAAAAGACCTGTACTCAGAAAACCACAGAACACTGAGGAAAAAAATTAGAATGATAAAAATAGCCCTGGCTGGTAGCACAGTAGATAAGGCACCAGCCTGCAAACCCAAAGAACACTGGTTTGATTCCCCAGCCAGGGCACATAAACCAGCTTGGCCAGGCCTCCAGCCAGATCCATGGCTGGAGGCAGGTGAAAGGCAACCATACATTGATGTTTCTCTCCCTCTCTGCCTCTCTTCTTTCCTCTCTCTCTGGAAATAAGTAAAATCTTTAAGAAAAAATAAAGAATGATACAAATAAATAGAAGCATATAACATGTTCGTGGATGGGAAGAATTATCACTATTAAAATGTCCATGCTACCCAAAGCCATTTATAGATTCAATGTAATCCCAAATAAAATACCAATGATATGTTTCACAGATCTAGAACAAATACTTCAAAAATTTACATGGAGCCAAATATGACCCTGAATAGCCACAGCAATCTTGAGACATGAGAAAAAGTGAGAGGAATCACAATACCAGTTGTCAAACTCTATTACAAGTCCACTGTAGTCAAAACATTCTGGAACTGGCATAATAATAGACATAAAGATCAATGGAACAGAATAAAGAGTCCAGAAATAAACCCAGGTCCCTATGTTCAACTAATATTCAACAAAGGCAGAAGGAGTATAAAATGGAGTGAAAATAGCCTCTTCAACAAGTGGTGTTGGGAGAACTGGATAGGGATATGAAAAAAAAAAAAAAAAAAAAGAAAGAAAGAAAGAAAGAAAGAAAGAAAAAGAAAAAGAAACTAGACCATTAACTTACACCATATACCAGAATAAACTCAATATGGATAAAAGGGTTACACATAAGCTGAGCCACCACAAACATCCTAGAGGAAAACATATGTGGTAAAATTTCAGATATCCTGTGCAGAAATATTTTCACTGATATTTTTCCCAGGGCAAGATAAATAAAAGAGCAAATAAACAAATGAGACTTTATCAAACTAAAAGTTTCTGTTCAGCTAAAGAAAAATCAGCAAAATGTAAAGGGAAACTTCCTTATGAGAGAACGTATTTGCTGATGATACCTCAGTCAAGGATTTGATCTCCAAAATACATAAAGAACTTACATGACTCAACACCAAAAAGACAGAGAACCCAATTAAAAATTGGCAAAGGACCTAAACAGACACTTTTCTGAGGAGGACATACAAAAGGTCCATAGGCAAGTGAAAGAATGCTCAACATCATTAGCCATCAGAGAGAAGCATATTAAAACTACAATCAGATATTACCTCACACCTGTCAGAATGGCCATCATCAACAAAACAACAAACAAGTGCTGGTGAGGATGTGGAGAACAGGGAACCCTAGCGCACTATTGGTAGGAATACAGAGTGGTGGAGCTACTATGGTAAACAGAATGGAGTTTCCTCAAAAAACTAAGAATGGATCTGCCTTTTGACCACCAATCCTACTGCTAGGATTATACCCAAAGAATCCTGAAACACCAGTTCAGAAGAACCTAAGCACCTCTATGTTCATAGCAACACTATTTATAATAGCCAAGTGCTAGAAATAGCCTAAATGTCCATCAGTGGATGAAAGGATAAAAAAAAAAAAAACCTGATACATTTACACAATGGAATACTATGCAGCAGAAAGATGTAAGGAACTCCTACCTCTTTATTTTTCATATTACTTTTTTAATATATTTTATTTATTTTGCTATTACACTTGTCCCAATTTTCCCCCCATTTCCCTCCTCCATTCAGTACCCCAATTCCTCCAGCAATGCCCCCTTTAGTTCATGTCCATGAGTCATGCATATAAGTTCTGCAGCTTCTCTACTTCCTTTGTTCTTCTTAACATCCCCGTCTACTCTGTAACCACCAATGTGTACATTTTTCTTTTTTTTTCCTTTCACATCCAGACAATTCATCATTTAATTACTGCCTTTTGTCAGCTTCTCAAATCATATTAATACAAAGTTTTATTTTCATTATCCCAAAGTGCCTACATTAACACATTTGTTTAAATAATTACTCTTTTAAGTAATATGAAATGCAATATTACCAAACACATGCAAAAATACATTTACACCCATACATATTTTTACACATATTTAAAGCATACTGGATTTTGAAGAGTTAATACAAAAAATTTTAAATATGCCAATAGCTTACATAATTATTACATGTTGAATGATAGTATTTTAGATATACTGTAGCAAAATTAAGCAAATTTTTTCTTCTTCAACACTTATTTTACTCTGGAATGCTATTTTAATCACAGAAATGGTGTATTGCAGAACTCAATTATATAAAAGTTGTCCCAGAGACAGTGCCAAACTCACAGTAAAAAATGAATTTGGGTTTTGAGTCAGATCCTCCCCATTCCCATAATACAACTCAACTTTATTTTAAGTTACTGGAACTAGAACTTATGCTTTCTGGAGTTTTCCATCTTAAGTAGTAGATTTATTTATTTATTTATTTAGGCTGTGCACAGGTCTTACTTCTTTCAATACCCTCTGTTTTTCTTCCACATATGTTTTACAAGTTGAAGCCTTTAGAAATAATGGCACTTGCAGTACCCAGCCAGTCCCCAGAGTAGAAATTATTATCTCTACTAAGTTGAGGTAAAAAATAAAAAGCACTCAGATTTCAATAATTTTATAGCATAGTATTCTAGCTATTTTTTGAACTTGTGGTTGACTTCCTATGTGGTCCTAAACTAACCCTTGAACTATTTAAGAGTCTGTTGAGGTCGAGATTAGGTATGTTCACATTGCAATAATAAAGTACTATAGCATTCATTCATTTTCCCAAGCATCTACAGTTTTGGGGCCTTCATAACTGGAAATGTATATTTACACAATTTAGTTGAAAGGAATTTCATCTAATTTAGATGTTAATATGAGAATATATATTGTCTATGTACATGAATCATATAGTTTAGTAGTTTGCAACTTCCATCCAAATTAGTCTTCATTCTCAGCATCTTTTCTAACCTGAAAATTGACTGATTTCACAACACACCCATGACCAGTTGGTTGCTATTTAAAACATAAATTGCTAACAAAATCTATATATTATGCACCCACAAGTAAGCACATATTTTATAACAGTGAAGAATAAAGATAGCATGTCTTCTATGCAACATACATCCACATTTTCTGACTTTTTTCGTCTTCCTTAACTGCATTCAATTTTTCTGAGTTACTGCAAGTAAACTGATTTTCCCGTATTGTGAAATGATTTCAATCTAAGAAAACTTAACCTGCAGTAATGCAGATACAAGTGTTATACAAAATTATACCTTATTTAGTAAAATTGATTTATAATAAGATCACTTTAAAGCATTCATAAGTTAAAGTTGGTTCTTATCCATTCTGCTGCTCTATATCTTTTGATTGGTGCATTTAATCCATTTACCTTTGTACCTGTGTTCCTGTCTGTCTCTCTGTTTCTTCATCTTCTTAAAGAAGACCCTTTAGCATCTCTTGCAATGCTGGTTTGGTGGAGATGTATTCTTTTAGCCTTCTTTTGTCTGGCAAATTCCTTATTTCTCCTTCCATTTTGAATGACAGTCTTGCTGGGTAGACTATTCTTGGTTGCAGTTTTTCATTGCTTGAAATATTTTTTGCCATTCCTTTCTGGCTTGTGTTTCTGTTGAGAAATCAGCTGATAACCTTATGGGAGCTCCCTTGTATGTTATTTGCTGTTTCTCTCTTGCTGCTTTTAGGATTCTCTCCTTGTCTTTGAAATTTGCCATTTTCATGATGATGTATCTTGGAGTGGACCTGTTTTGGGTTCATCTTCCTTGGCACCCTCTGTGCTTCCTGAGTTTGCATGAGATTTTCTGTCCTCAAGTAACAGAAGTTTTCTGTCATTACTTTTTCAAAGAGGTTTTCTATCCCTTGCTCCTCCTCTTCTCCTTCTGGTACCCCCATGATATGGATGTTATATGTTTCATGTTGTCCTGAAGCTCTCTTAAAACCTCTTCATTCTTGTTCAGTCTTTTTTCATTTTGTTGCACTGCCTGGGAATTTTTTTCTACATTGATCTCCAGCTTCCTGATCTGATCCTTTGCTTTCTCTAGCCTGCTTTTGATTCCTTCTACTGTGTTCTTCAACTCAGAAATGGTATTCTTTATTTCCTCCTAGCTCTTATTGATGGTTTCTATGTCCTTTTTAATGCTGGTGTAGCTCTCAGTAATTTCCTTGTAGCTTCCCTGATGTTGTTTGTAGTTTTCTTTGAACTCACTGAGCTCATTGAGCTTCTCTATCATCATTATTTTGAATTCCATGTCTGATAGAGTTCTTCCCTCTACTTCATTTTGCACTCTTTCTGGGGATTCCTCCTTTACATTTGCTGAGGGTTTATTTTTTTGTCTCCCTATTTTAGGTGGCTCTTGTTTGTTTCTGCTTCTTAGATTGGTCTGCTTTGACTTACTGTCTTAGTGGTGTGACCTGTGGTGTAGAGGTGCAGTTTTTTTACTTCCTGGATCTGTGCTTGGTGACATCAACTCATGTCTCAGTCTGGGCCTAGTTAGCCTGTTGGAGACTACCAGAGATTCACTGTCTTTGTCTCCTTTTATTGTTAATGCAATCAGCCTGTGATCTGAGGTCAGGTTCAGGCACTGCTGGGTGGGGCAGATTAATTCCTATGGGCAGGGCTGTGGCTTCCCCTCAGGCTCCCACCCTTTGGATAAAAGTGGTCTGCTGGCTGTATGGGGGATGGGTCAGCAATGGACTCATGGGCTGCTCCCTCAGCTCTCACCCTAAAGCAATTGACCCAAACTTTCCCCAAAAGTCTTTAGTCCACTCTGCCCTTTTTCTGCTGGAGCCCACAGTGGGTGGGTGCCTCTGTATTTTCATGCATGTTTCCTTTTAGAACTCAGTCTCTCTGTTAAGCCCGCTAAACCTGGAGGCTTTTTGCTTTTCACAACTGGGTGCTGTTTTACTCTCAGCTGTGTTGCTATAGGCTGGGAAACCCAGTTGGGGGTTTAGATCCCATCCTTTTCAAGTGGAACTACCAGCTGCTGAGATGTTTCTCTGTCCCTTCAGCTGCCACCTGTGGGAGCCCCGCCAGCCTTCTCACATCTCCACACTTCCTCCCAGTAACGTTGTGATGAATCAGCTCTTCAGTTCTGTCTGTGGTAATAAGGCTTCTATCCAGTTGGTTTTCTATTAGTTATTCTGGATGGTTTATCCCTAATTAATTTGTAATTCCAGTTTGGTGTTGGGAGGTCATTGGTGTAGCTCCACTTACTCCTCCTCCATCTTGATTCTAAATGTCAGGAACTCCTTACCTTTCTGGATGGCATGGTTAAAACTGGACAGTATTATGCTTAGTGAAATAAATCAGGTGGCAAAAGACAGATCTCATATGCTCTCACCTAATACAGGAAGCCAATGGACAAAACAAAGAGATAGTTGGAATGGACCCAGAGATATGGAAAGAAGGAACAGGATGATAGTGACTGAAGGAGTGATGGGAGGGGATGAAAGGGGGAAAGAAGGGCAAGGGTTTATTCAAGGATCTTGTATGAATGACCCATGGACATGGACAATGAGGTTGGGATTTACTGTGGGAGAGACGATGAGTAGGGTAGAGAAAAGGAAGCAATAGGGGAAATATGGGACAACTATAATACAACAATAAATTTTTAAAAAGTAATAAAAAAAGCTCAAGTAAACTTAAAGAAACTTGAAAAATAAGAACAAAGGAAGCTGAAAGTTAATAAAAGGAAGGAAATAAAGATCAGAGCAGGAATAAACAAAATAGAATCTTAAAAAAAAGACTCAACAGACCCTGGCTGGGAGAACAGTGGATAACGCACCAGCCTGTGAACCCAAAGGTTGCTGGTTCAATACCCAGCCAGGGCAAACATAATTAGGTTGCAAGCCAGGTCTCCAGCCAGTTCTGTGGCTAGCTGCAAGTGAAAAGACAATCACACATTGCTGTCTCTCTACCTCTTTGCCTCTTTCCCTTCCCTTCTTTCTATAATAATAAATAAAATCTTAAAAAAAAAAAAAAGGAAAAGGAAAAGCAGAAGATGGCAACAGAGTAGAAAGCAGTGCTGATGGTGTTCTCGAGCACCAAAGCAGCTAGAGGACAAGATAGGGAGCATGAGACATCTTCAGGACCCTAGGAATTGGAACGGGCAGCATCTGGACACAGGGGAGCACAGCCCAGAGGCAGAGGAGGCCAGCAGGACAGTGAGGCATTCCCGACCAACCGGCCGGCAGGATGAGGTCGGCTCTGGGCAGTGGCGGCTCTACCCAGGGGGGCGAGTTTGACTGGGGCCAGCTCCGGGCTCTCTGGTGACTGGAAGTCTCAACAGTGAAGTGCAGGCAGCGAGGGCAAACACCATAGGGAACGTGGAATTGAACTCTTGCAGGGGAGGGACTGTGTGAGAGACTCACTCCGGCAACAGGGAGAGGAGGCTCCGCCCCGGGCTAGAGGTGGAAGAGAAGAATCCTGCGGGAAGCCGGAGCGGGGGAGCGGGGAAGTGCACAGGCCAGAGAGACGAGAGGGCTGAAAATGGTGCTGCTGTGCCACCTGGGAAACAGCAGCTAGAAGCCCCTGGGAGGTGGGAGGCCCAGCCCTGCACAACCACACAGGACCCCAGCCTCCGCAGAAACTCAAAACCGCCCACGGTTGGGAGGGGCTCATCACAGAGGCCAAGTAAAGGACTTCTCGGAGAGCTGGTTGGCTTGGAGGAGTGGTGCCCACCCTGGAAGGGTGAGACAGTGTAGGTGGACCCTGGACAGTGTTGACGGACAGGGGCGGCCTCCTCCCGGAAATGCGGGGGTGGGGCCAGTTGTCACAGAGTCCAGCCAAGTTGCGGGCTGCCCTGCAGGGGTGCTGGGTGCTCCTCCTAGGCAGGAACCTCTGCCAGGAGTGGGAGGGGGCAACCTGAGGGGTCCAGAACACTGGCAGCACTAAAACCCAGCCAGGCTGCTGAAGACCCAGCCTACCTGGGGGCGGACACTCAGAATCAGCCCTGACTGTGACAATCAGAGGCACTGCCACATGCCAAGACCAGCTAGAAAATAGACTATAGACTGTAAAGTCCTGACCAAGAAAAAGAGGCAGCCTCAGGAAAGGGATTGCTGTCAATCTCAAGCACCTGAGTTATACCGAGAGCAATATGAACTATTAATCGCCAACATATCCTTTGCAAAAGTTACTTCTCACATATTCTTAATCCCCACCATACCGCAATCCACCTAAATACCCAAGACCCTCCCCCTACTCTTGAATTAAAGTCTACTCACTCTGTGGCTACAACGCATTCCCAGTCCTCAATCTAAGTATTCCTCCCTTCCCTAGCCTTTCTAAACCCTTTCTTTATTCTTATCTTCCTTCATCTTTATTTATTTTTTTTTTCTCTTTTCCTTTTCTTCCTGGTAAAGCCCACAGGTTCTGGCTCCACCTGGACCAATCAAAAATCATAAAGTGGGAACACAAAGCCAAAATCTTTCTTTATTAATATTGATTTCTCTTTGTCTTGTGACTTTCTCACCCCCCCCCCTTTTTTTTTCTTTCTTTCTTTCTCCTTTCTTTTCTCCTTGATAAAACCCACTGGTCCTGGCTCCACCTGGACCAAACAGAGACGATAAAGGGTGAACAGACACCTAAACCTTTCCTTTATTAATATTGATTTCTCTTTCTCTTGTGACTCTCTCCCTTTTTTTCTTTCTTTTTTTTTCCTCTGCTAAAAGCCCTCAGGTCCAGGCTCCATCTGGACCAGGCAGGGATTATTAAGGGTGAACAGCCATCTAAACCCTTTATTCTTATTATTATTGTCATTTTTATTTCTTTTTCCCTTTTGCATTTTGTTTGGATTGGTTTGGATTTTTGTTTTTGTTTGTTTGTTTATTTTGTTTTTGTTTCTGCCAAAAGCCCACAGGCCCAGAATACAACCAGACGGCCCAAATAAAGGACACACCAAGAACAGCAAGTGGAGAAAATCTGGGAGACGGCAACACTGAACTCCACAAATCTCCTATCACAGAAGGGTGCTCAACTAAGGCAAGGAAGCAAAGTAGGTTAACCCAAGGAAAGAACAAAAATAAATAAATAAATAAAGAGCAAGCAAGAACAGACACCCAAAATGGGGAGAAAAAAAAATCAGTCCATCACCAAAATGAAAGGAGGAATCCCCAGAAAGAATACAAAATGAAACAGAGGCACCTGGAATATCAGATAAGGAATTCAAAAGAATGATAATAGAGAAGCTCAGTGAGCTCAGACACGTCAAAGAAAACTGTAAACAACTCCAGGAGAACTACAAAGAACACCAGGGAAATTACAAAGAACTCCAGGGGAATTACAAAGAACTCCAGGGAAGTTACAAGGAACTTACTGAGAACTACAACAGCATGAAGAAGGACATGGAAACTATCAATAAGTGCCAGGAGGAAATGAAGATTACAATTTCTGAATTGAAGAATACAGTAGAAGGAATCAACAGTAGGCTAGAGGAAGCAGAGGACTGGATCAGCAAGTTGGAGGACAATGTAGACAAATACTCCAAGACAGTACAAGTAAATAAAAAAGGCTCAATAAGACTGAAAAGGGGTTAAGAGAGCTGCAGGACAACATGAAACGTAACAACATCCGTATCATAGGGATACCAGAAGGAGAAGAGAAACAAGGAATGGAAAACCTGTTCAAAAAAGTCATGATAGAAAATTTCCCTAACATGATGAGTGAAAACATTAATCCAGTTCAGGAAACACAGATGGTCCCAATGAGGATAAACCCAAACAGACCAACACCAAGGCACATTATTATGAAAGTGGAGAATTTCAAAGACCAAGAGAGAATCCTAAAAGCATCAAGAGAGAAAAGACAAATAACATACAAAGGGGCTCCAATAAGGCTATCAAATGATTATTCAACAGAAACAATTCAAGCCAGAAGGGAATGGCAAAAAGTATTTCAAGTAATGGTAAACAAAGGCGTGAAACCAAGAATACTCTACCCAGCAAAGCTCTCATTCAAGATAGAAGGAGAAATAAGGAGCTTCCCAGACAAAAAAAGACTAAAAGAATACATCTCTACCAAACCAAGAAATGCAAGAAATGCTAAAGGGTCTGCTATAAAACATAAGTAAACTAATAAAAGGAAGAAACAGAGAAAGCCAAAGAGGAATACAGACACAAAGGGAGAAAATAGCAATGAATAAGTATCAATCAATAATAACCTTAAATGTAAATGGATTAAATGCACCAATCAAAAGACATAGGGTAGCCCAATGGATAAGACAACATGACCCACACATATGCTGTCTTCAATAGACCCACCTCAGAACAAAAGATCGACACAGATTGAGAGTGAAGGGATGGAAAACTATATATCTAGCAAATGGACACGAAAAAAAAAAAGCTGGAGCAGCAATACAGATTTCAGATAAAATAGATTTTACAATGAAGGACATAAAAAGGGACAAAGATGGACATTTCATAATACTTAAGGGAACAATCCATCAAGAAGAAATAACTCTGATAAACATATACACACTCAACATAGGAGCTCCGAAATATATAAGGAAAATCTTGGAAGACTTTAAGAAAGACATAGACAGCAACACACTAATAGTAGGGGATTTTAATACCCCACTATCAATAATAGACAGATCTTCCAAACAAAAAATCCCCCGAGATGTTGTGGCATTGAACAACACTCTAGAGGAAATGGACCTAACTGATGTATACAGAGTCTTTTACCCCAAAGAAGCAAAATACACATTCTTTTCAAATGCATATAGATCATTCTCCAAGATAGACCACATGGCATGTCACAAGACAAGCCTCCACAAATACAGGAAAATTGAAATCATACAAAGTATCTTCTCAGATCACAATGGCTTGAAACTAGAAACCAATCTCAAGGGAAAAACCCAAAAATTCTCTAACTCATGGAGACTGAATAACATGCTTTTAAGCAATGAAGGGGTCAACAATGA
>PVIW01013798.1:0-25906 GCA_004026585.1 Noctilio leporinus | reverse complement strand
AGGGGGGGGGGTGGGGGGGGGGGGGGGGGGGGGGGGGGGGGGGGGGACAGAGGGGAGCAAAAAAGGGATGGATGTAACACAACAACAATAAAATTAAAAATAAAAAAAAAAAGAATTGCAGCAATGAAAATGGTATAAGACCACTTATAACTGCCTTGTTTTTATTTCCTGGCTAATTTCCTGATGTTGATTATCTATAAACATCCACAATAAAAATGGATCATATGTTTACTTTCAGGCACACCAAAGGAGTGAGAAGAGCTGAGGATACTTGGTCCCATTCCACCATCAGTGCAAGGAAGAAAACACCCTAAGAAACTGAATGTGTGGCTTTGTAACGGGAAAACAGCCAGGCAATAGGTGTGTATCCAGGAGTAACAGTTAACTCTGGAAAATTCATCTTGGTTCCCCAACACTCATAACACTAAAGTTGGGTGATGTACCTCTTATGATTACATTCAGCTACATAAAGCAGGAAACTACCAAATAACACTGGTGTAAAGAAAAATGAGCTTATTTCTCTCCTAGGCAGGAGAATTTTCATGTGGGGGGAAGTCATTTGGGGACTGATCTGGAAGCTCTATGATGTCATCCAGGACCAGGCTCCTCCTATCCATCTTTAGGGTGATGCCCAGAGGGCAGCACCCGCCACTGCTTATCTGGCCAATTTACCTCTGCCATATATTCTCATTCCTGCAGCAGGATGGGGGAAAGGTCTGAAGGAGCATACTCATCCATTTGAATAGATTTCCTAGAGCCCCGTGTGACTCTTCTGTTTATATCTCATTGACCAGACCTTTTTCACATGCACATTAGCTAAAATCAAGGTTCTGTTACTAAATGGTGGAGGAGAACAGATACTAGGGAGGCAAGTAGTAATAATCTCCACTACAGGTAACAAGACTGATAGAGCACATGGTTTGTTAGTCTAGGATTTCCATGATCAGACTCTTCTTGCAGTTTTGGCTTTATTGCTCTTCTTTAATTTCATCAAACAGAACTAGACACCACTCTCTCCACCTTTCCATCTTCATATTTTTGCCCACACTGCTCTGGCATCCTGGCCCCATCACGCTTACCCAGCTTCATGCCACTTCCTCTGTGATTCTTTTCTCAGCCTCCTCTTTCTTCTGAAAACACACATCACTGATTTGTACCTTTGTTACAATTTAATAGAGTAAAAATAACTATCTGGTATTTTTCAACTACCAGATGCTGTATTCGCAGTGAAAATATGAAAAAAAAATAAGGTCCCTGCCCTCAAAAAACATAAAATAGTCAATTGATAAACGTTTGTTAAATAATGAACAATGACTAATCTGTTTCAAAGTCTCATATCAAGCTTTGATTACATATGCTTTTCATAACCACATGCCTAATAAAGGATGGAGTGTGGCCCCCATGTGTATCTAATTCAACAGGATTTCTTTGAAACCTTCCACGTAGTTGGTATTGTTTCCCACATGTTCCTTCTATCTTTCTTTAACACATTTACTTAATATCTACTAAATGCCAGGCATCATGCAAGGCACTATTTACTGGACATAAATAGAAAGATCTTTTCTCTTGGGGAAGAAACAAACAAACAGATTACTACAATATAGTACTGTGAGATAATGGAAAGTATATATATTGGTCTCTGCTCCACAGTGGTTCCTGACACAGAGTTCCTGAAACTCTTGTAATTTCCTGGGTGAAAGGAGGATCTTTTGTTCTAGTGAGGAGACTCTGGGTGGGGTCCTTGACAGGTCCTGAATGAGGGCTGTAACTAGAAAAACCAATACCTGATTAGAGGCTAGAAAAAATGGAGTTAATGATCAATCATGCCTCCATGATAAAGCCTCTGTACACATCCTTGTACTACAGGGTTCAGAGAGTTTCTAGGAGGATGAGCACATCCATGTATGGAAGGGTGACACACTGCAACTGCACAGCACAGAGGCAGAAACTCTTGGTTTCAGGACCTTCCCAGACCTCACTTTATGTATGTCTTCATCTGGCTGTTTGTCTGTATCCTTTATCATATCCTTTAATAAACCAGTAAACATAAGCATTTCCCTGGGTTCTCTGAGCTACTCTAACAAATTAATGGAACCCAAAAGGGAGCGGGCTGTGATGGGAGCCTTTGATTTGTAGCCAGGTCAAACTGAAGATGTGGGTAGCCTGGGGATCTATTACTTGTGATTAACATCTGAAGTCGGCTGAGGGGTCATGTGGATCTGAGACCTCAATCTGTGGGATCTGACGCTATCTCCAGTACAGAATATCAGAATTGAGTTAAATTGTAGGACACCCATCTGGTGTCATGGAGAATTGCTTGTGAAGGAACACTCTCACACATTTGATGACCAGAAATGTCAGAAGTGAAGCGTCTTGTGTTAAAGTAAAGGAGACACACAAAAGTATAAGAGCCAGGCTGGAGATGCCTATGGAGTGATAAAAATACTAAGCCTAGACTTGAAGGGTTAGAAAGCTTTCATGAGGCAGTGGGACTTGAGGTCAGAAAGATTAACCGAACCAGACCCAGGGATGAGAGGGCATCATCTACAACAGGGATGTCAAACTCATTTTCACTAGGGGTCACATCAGCCTCACAGTTGCCTTCAAAGGACCGAATGTAATTTTAGGACTGTACAAATACTCCTTAACAGTTAAGTGAGCCCTGTAGAAACAAGATGCCAGACTGAAGGTGCCAGGCTGGATAAAACAAAGTGGAAGGCCGGATTCAGCACTCCAACTTTGTGTTTGCCACTTGTGATTTACAAAGTCTCTGTGTAAAAACAGAGCATGGTACTTTCACAGTGCAGAAGATAATTCAGTATGGCCTGAGTTTAGGATTAAAACTTGAGAAGGATAGTGGATAACATTGGAGGGGTATTAGATAAACAGCTGTATTTTTGACTTAGTAACAGATTCCCAAAAGAGTACCTTAAACAAACTTCCAGTTTTCTTTTTGTTTATTCTATTTTATTATTTATTTTTCAGCTTACTGAGGTATAATTAACAAACATAAAAGTTTATATTTAAGGTATACAATGTGATGTTTTGACATATATATATTGTGAAATGTTTACTATAATCAAATTAATTAACATATCCATCATCTCACATAGTTACTTAGAAAAAAAAAACTTCTATGAAAACAGTTCAGATCTATTCTCTTAGCAATTTTCAACTATGCAATACACTATTTGTTAGCTAGAGTCACCCTGTGGTACATTAGATTCCCAGAACTTGTTTATCCTGTGTGTCTGAAACTTTGTACCCTTTGACCAATACTGAAAAGCTTCTATTTCTCTAATGGAACAATGACTCCCGGAATGAACAGTTTAGGGTTGGTACAGAAGCACCATAGTACCACTCATGGTCCTTCTATCAGTCACCTCAGCACCCTTAGATTGTACTTGACCCTGTGGTCACAGGCTGGCTACTCCACCTTCAGCATCTCATCTGCACTCCAAAAAGGAAGAAAATGAAGATAGAAAACAGAAGTTATGTTCTGGCCAAATCTCCCTGTATTTTCTAGAAGTCCCATCTTCCTATTTATTTCTTATTGGCCAGAACAATGTCATGTGTCCCCAGCAAAAAGCAACAACTGCTAAAGAGCCTGGTAAATATAGTTGGGCTCATGGTTGTCCTGAACCACCATGGATCTGGTCCTGAGGAAGAGGGAAGAGGATGTTGGGTAGATAACCATCCATGTGTGCTCCTGATGGTCATGGAGCGCCTAGAATGCCCCAGCAGTAGCTTAAAGACCATTTCTCTGGCATTGGGTAGGGAGGGGTCTAAAAAAGTTTAAATAGAGGAGCAAGAAACTGAAAAGATATGAACTTCAGAAAGTCCTTAAAATTAAGTAAAGTGTGGACTTAGATGAGAAGAAAACAAAGCTGGACGCAGGAGGCTGTGGGAGGAAAGGTCAGAACTTAGAACATAACAAAATGAAAAGGTTTGAAGTGGATTGAATAGTATCCCCTTTCAATTCATGCCCACCCAGAAGCTCAGAAAGTGATCTTCTTTGAAAATAGGATCTGGGAAGGTGCAATCAAGGTAGGGATCAAGATGAGCTCATACTGGATTAGAGCGGGTCCTAAATATAATGGGAGTGTCCTTGTGAGATATAAAAGGATACCCAGACATAGAGTAGGTGATATGAAAATAGAAGCAAAGATTGGCGTGATTTGTCTAGAAGCAAAATAACATCAAAGACTGCTGGGAAATCAACAGAAACATGAGAGAAGCATGGAATGGCTCTCCCTCAGAACCTCCAGAAGGAACCAACCTTGCTGTTATCTTGATTTTGGACCTTTGGATTCCTGAAATATGAGAGATTAAATTTCTATTGTTTAAGCCATTCTGTTTGTGCTCATTTGTCATAGGGGCTCTAGAAAACTAATATAGAATTTAAAGAAACATTAAGTGGGCAACAGAGTGAGGGCTGACTACAGGAATGAAGGGTTTTTATCAGCCATGCACATATAGAATGTTAGAAAGACCACATCCTGTCCAACCTTCTCCCCTTACAGATGGAAAAGCAGAAGCTTTGAGGGAGGACTTGCCTGAAGTCAGTAAGAAGACCAAGTGAGATCTCAGCGTAGGTTTGGCCTCCACTTGAAACTCACTGAATAAAATAAATAGTTAAGATAAATAACCTCATCTGAAGAAAAATGAAGTGTGGTTTGATCTATCAAAATTGGATTGCTGGGGAAAGTGGACCGATGAAAACAGTGTCATGCTCCATAGCCAGAAAGAATTGGTTTCAAATCCAAATGCCACCCAGGCATATAACTAAAGTTTTTAAAAATATATCAACAATAAGAAAACTACTGGTTAGCAGGCTTACACTGGGCCAGGCAATACAGTGGCCTTGAAAACCAAGTCTGTATCTCCAACCTCTGATCCCTGTCTCCAATCCCCTGCCCCTGGTCTTATCCATCTGGGACTACCAGGACCTAATCAGTCATTGTTGTCAGTCAGACTTAGCCAACTATCAAGTCATGATTCTCTGTGGGGAAGACATTGCAAAAAATACTGTCTTATATCTGATAAAGAGAAAACACAGAAGAGTCAGTGTTGGAAATCTCTCTTTATTGATGCTTATTCTAATGTAAGAAGATACAGTGACCATTATAGTGCTATTAAGAAAGACTGGGGTGATTTTAAGAAATATTTTGAGCTCAGATGTCTTCAGATGGATTTTTCTCTGTAAAAGGCTGTTCAAGAGGAAGACCTAGGTACTATGAAAGCTCAGATTGGTTGCAAGCTTCCTGATGACTATTGTTGTTCATATCATATCAACAGTGGGCAGTAGATAATAGTTCCTGGGTTGTTGGGTAGTATGGTACTACCTAATACTATTGTTCTGTGGAACAATAGTTAGATGTGGCTACAGCTGATGGGGGCCTCGAGCAGAGACATGACTGAAATACTACCTATCTTCAACTTTTTTTCATTGCTTTTATTGAGAGAGAGGAGAGAGAGAAGCAGAGACAGAGAGAAGTCAATGGGGTATGTGCCCTGGCTTGTAATTGAACCTGCAACCTTTCAGTCTATGGGACAATGCTCCAACCAACGGAGCTACACCAGCCAGGGCTCCCTTTAACTTTTGGCATACACACTGGTCTGAGTCAGTGCATAGCTGTGAAAGCTGCAAAGGACTGAAATGAAAATGAAGTTTTCTACTAATGTGCAGGCCAAATGGCTTGAAATCCAGCTACTATTGACATATTTATCCTAGGTGCCTCTTTTACTGGCTGTCTTACTTCTTATGTCAAGAATGTATATCACTTGCCTTTTCTATCATCAGAGGCCAAATTTTCAGATATGTGCATGATCCAGAGTAGGTAGCAACAACTGGGGATATCATAGGTTGAGTTTCCAGTGCTCCTGCTAGAACTTAGCTCTTAACATTCACCCTGCTCTTTCTTCACATACTGAATCAGGATTGAAATATCAAAGGATGCACTTCCTGGGAAGGCTTGTCACCTGGACAGTCACTACTGAAGAATAATAAATGCTAAAGGTGATATAGAAGAAGTCCAAGGACCCAAAGTAGCTGGTGAATTTCCAAACATCAGCCTTGATCAAGTATATGAATATACAAGTTGTACCACATTCTCTACAATGACAGGATATATGGAAGGATATTATACCTTCCACTTTCTTTACTTTAAAGACAAGATCTTTAATGCCATTATTCCCCAATTTCATATGCATGTCCAACATTTAGGGTGTCTATAACTTGATTAGAAATGGGTGCTGATGAACATGAAGAAATGGAGGTAGAAGAGGAAGAAAACGACAGTAATGATGCAGTAGATACGGACAAATCTGATGAAGATGAGGAGGAGGAGAGGCTGAAGAGATGCTTTGATGTTCTCATTTGCAGGTGCCACTATTCCTGCCTTTTTTTTTTTTTTTAATTACTTATTTATTTTTTCAAAGAGAGGGGAAGGGAGGAAGAAAGAGGGGGAAAGGAACATCAATATTCTAGAACTCATCAATTGGTTGCCTTCCATACCCCTGGACTGGGGAACCTGACTGGCAACCCATGCATGCTCCCTGAGTGGAAATCAAACCTGTCATCTCTTGGTTTGCAGGACAGCACTCAATTCGCTGATCCACATCATCCAGGGCTTCCTGCTTTTTTAAAGAAGCACAGGAATGTATCCAGCCTGTTAAATAGATTTCTGAATAATGTAAATGAGTACATTGTTCTCAGCATATAGCCAGAAAACTAGCATAAAATATTGTTCCAGGCCATGAGTACTATGTAACTCTTCATTAGAAACTGGATTGTTTGGATTTACTTTGTATTTTGGAGGCAGAAGAGAAAATGGGAATCTTTTTTACTCTCTTCTAAAAGCCAGTGGGGGAATAGTTCTCTAGCTAAGGAACAGACATCTCATTGATTAAAATATATACTTACACAAATGGAGAAGTGAGAGGGAATTGTTTTGCATAAGGATTTAAAATATAATAGATATACCTACTCAAGGATAGAGAAACTATGTGATTGAAAAATTCTGTGAAAAGGCTTCTTACAGTTGTGAGTTATTTAGAAATGAACATAATTTGTAATTAGGCTAATCCATTCAGTGATTCCTATATATTTTGTACTCACAGAAAATTAATTGACTAAATAGGTTGAATACTAGTTGTTTTGTTCTTTCTTAGACAATCTATCCTTGAATTTAAAGTTTTATCACTACAACCTTGAATTCAAAGTCTTTATCACTATGAACTTTAAGTTTAGTGTTCAACTCTCCCAATCTTGAATTTTATTTAGTTTTCAACATTATAAATTTTACATTGTTCACAGATGTATCATTTTTTGAAATGTAGAGTCTAAGTGTGTGTTTTCTTGTTTAACAAAAATTATTTGTAATACCTCATGTAGTCTAAATTGTTAAGTACTATTTCTGTCTTGTTTCTCCTTTATACACTTGACTATATAACTGTGATAAGTGACACAAATTTTATGTTAGATTAAGTATGTTTTCCAAAAACATAGATTTATTTTTTTGTAATTATATAATTGAGAGTTTGGAATGAAGTCCTCCAAGTATCAAAAATTCACATTTAAAAAATAAATTTTCCCATCAGTGGATGATTGGATCAAAAAACTTTGGTACATTTACACAATGGAATACTACACAGCAGAGAGAAAAAAGGAACTCCTACCCTTTGCAACCACATGGATGGAACTGGAGAGTATCATGCTTAGTGACATAAGCCAGTTAGTGAAAGACAAATACCATATGATCTCACCCATTACAGGACAATAATGAACAAAACAAACAAACAAGCAAAACAGAACCAGATACATGAATACAATGACTAGACCTTCAGTGGGCAAAGGGGAGGGGGAGAGGGGAGGAGTAGGCAAAGAAGGGGAGTAGTTTAGTCAAGGAACTAGCATGGAAGAACCATGGACATGGACAACAAGTGGAATTGACTTTGGGTGGGAGTGGGTGGGTGTGGAAGGCGACAGAGGGGAGGAAAAAAAGGATGGATGTAATACAACAGCAATAAAATTAAATTTAAATAAATAAATAAATCTATTTTGGTTCTGATGCTATTAATAAAAAAGAGAGCAAAGGAAATTATTGTATGGAAAAACCATGGACATGGACAACAAGTGGGATTGACTTTGCGGGAGTGGGTGGGTGGGGAAGGGGACAGAGGGGAGAAAAAAAGGGGATGAATGTAATACAACAACAATAAAATAAAATTTAAAAATAGATAAATAAGGCCCTGGCGGGTGGCACAGTGGATAAGGTGCCGGCCTGCAAACCCAAAGGTTGCTGGTTCGATTACCGGCCAGGGCTCATAATCGGGTTGCAAGCCAGGCCTCCAGCCAGGTCCGTAGCTGGAGGCAGGTAAAAGGCAACCATACATGATGTCTCTCTCCCTCTCTACCTCCCTTTCTTCCCCCCTTTCTGAAAATAATAAATAAAAGCTTTAAAAAAATTAAAATAGATAAATACAATTTTTTTAAAAAGGAAAACACTAAAAAAAAGAGAGAGAGAGAGAGAGAAAAAAAATTATTGGTTGATGTAATTGAAAAAGTCCAGTGGTAGAAAGAGCTTTGAGTGTGGTTCGAGCCAGCTTCTTATTTTGTTACTGCTACTTTCTAGATTCTGCTAGTCTGTGTAGCTTCACCCTCAGACTGCTTTCCTTAACAACTTTATGTGGGTCCATATTACCATCTAGCACACAGCATGGGAAACGGAGCAACCTACCCTAGATGCAAACATTAGAAGGTGCATTATCTGTAGAGAATTTTTAAACAATAATAATACCAACAAAGTTAGTTTATTAATTTCCTTACATGCAATGGCAATCTGAAACAAAGTCAGTAATAAAATGTTCCTCTCAGCTAGGCTAACTGCAGCCACATGAAGAGTAGACTTGGAGGCACAGAGATATTTCCAACACAATCCATTTTACAGATGTGGAAACTGAGATTGGAGAGGCTGTCACTTGTATGGTCATGAGCATAAACTTTTTTTCAGCTTTATTGACATATAATTGCCAAACTAGAGCATACACTTTTAATCACTATATTATACAATCTCTCAGAGCAAGTAAAACACAAGCACAGTGCTGTATACTACATAATATATGCTTCACAGATGTTATTTTTTCACTTCATTTTAGCCTCCACTGCAAAGAGAAACCGCTGATTAAATCAGTGTCCGGCAGAAAATGAACTAAGGCTCCCTCCCAGGGAGTCAGTCCACAGCTCTAAGCAACCTGGAGACCACAATATAAATGTAAAAGACATGCTGCATTTCCTCCCTGCATTTCTAAACTAACTTGAATCACTGGCTATACAATGAAAATAAATCAAAATGTGAGAGTCTGTGAACAGTTTCCATTTAAGGTGCAATTGATTTGTTACACAACGCACACAACAACCAGTCACGCAGACGAAGTAAACAGGGGTCCTGGCAACGTGCAGCACGCTGGCCAGCAGGGCCTTTGGATCCTTTCTCTTCAAGAAAGTCCAAGTGTTCAATTGGCTGCTTCTTCTTCTTCTTTTTTTTTTAACAGACCTCAAAATTTCTCTACTTTACTTTTTTTTATTTTAAGATTTTATTTATTATTTTTTAGAGAGAGGGGAAGGGAGAGAGAGGCAGAGAGGGAGGGAGACATCAACGTTTGGTTGTCTTTCACCTGCCTCCAGCCACAGACCTGGCTAGAGACCTGGCTTGCAACCTGGTTATGTTGCCCTGGCTGGTAATCGAACCAGCAACCTTTGGGTTTGCAGGCTGGTGCCTTATCCACTGTGCCACCAGCCAGAGCTCAGCTGGCTTCTTATTAATCCAATTCATGCTCGCCTCACTCTTGTCAGAAAGGTGGGTGGCAGATATTATTTAGCATTCCAGTGTCACTGG
The DNA here is from genome assembly GCA_004026585.1 of Noctilio leporinus. Lineage (NCBI taxonomy): Eukaryota > Metazoa > Chordata > Mammalia > Chiroptera > Noctilionidae > Noctilio > Noctilio leporinus. Next base: position 16,007 of record PVIW01013798.1, on the reverse strand, counting down.
TGGGCTCAGAAGATTGACATGATTTACCTATTGTCAAACAAATTTTCTTAACAGCCTAAATCCATTTGACACATTCTTTTTAGCAAGCCAAATATGCTGTCGGACCATACCTTGAATATGTCAAAACAATTTGCAAGCAATACCCACATCCCCAATCTATCCGATAGAGCTGGGTTAGTGACTTGGAAGAGTTACGAAGGAGGTTATTCAGGAAGGGGGAATGCCAGCAAATAAGCACGTTGGGAGCTTTACCTCTTGTGATGAGGCTGGTAATTAATTATAATATTGATGTGTAGAAAAGATGACTGTAGGCAGGCCACTGCTGCTAAGCCTGATGCTTTCATAATCATATTTAATGTCTGTAATGAGGGGGTTATTACCATCTTTACTATTTCATAGAGGAGTGATTTGAGTCTAGAGAAGTTAAATAATTTACCTGGAGGCCAGGTGAGCTTTGCGGGTGTGTAATTTTACAGAGGACCTGAGCTTGGTTCAATGCTCTACTACTGTCTTGAAATTCTTAATAACATTTGAGCAAGGGGACCTGCATTTTCATTTGCACTGAGCTTTTCATTTGCACAAATAATGTGGTAAGCCCTGCCGGGAGGCATCTAACCTACAAAAACTTCCATAGTGTGTATCAGGCACTGCACTAGGCTGAGGGAATCAACAACCACCAGATGTTCAAGCCCCCACTGTCATGAAGCTGCCGTTCCACTAGAGCAGAAAGATAACAATTAAAGAGAACAATAAGGTCATTAGGCATTATGATGGGTGCTATGAAGAAAGTAAATGGGGTGATGCAATCAACTAAATGGGGGTGGAAGGGACACTACTTTATATAGCATGGTCACCTCCAAAGAGGTGACACTTAAATGAGGCCTAAGGCTAAAGAGGACCAAGCTGGATAGGGGCTTAGGCCAGAGACGTAGTAACCAAGGCAAAGGACCAAATAAGGAGGACTTGATAAATGGCCAGAAAGAGCGTCAATTACTTCACCTTTGTGATGGGTGCTCAGGTGCAGATGGTGAGAGGACAGGTCCAGGGGAAGCTGAGAGCCAGGCAGAAACCAGATTACAGAAAACAGATTACCAGATTACAGGCTTTTAAATTACATTTAGGAGCCTGGATTTGATGCCCCCGAACTGGGAGACCAAGGAAGCATATTCAGCAAGGGAGTGAGAGGAGCCGAGGTATTTTAACAACTCTCAGGCTACCATGTTGAGAATAGGTTAAGAGGAAAGCAGGCGACACCAGAGCAAATCACAACTATAACCCATTTCTGCACATCACAGCTCCCAATAGGGCCAGCTGCAGAGAATGTGAGGATTCCATGAAAGCCTCCTGAGTACCTACATCTAACTGATTCACATTGCATGTGTGTGTAAAAATACACATATGTACATTTATAAGGCATCTAGAGAGCCCACATAATATTGATTCACATTTCCTACGTGTCTTTAAATATATACATATTTTAAAACAAAATTTTTAAAAATTATTTGTACATACAAATATATCATATTCCTACTTTACATGCAATGTATTAATTTGTGCAGCCAGATTGATTCATTTTCATATATAAGCCTGAGATTTAAAATTTCTTCACCATATCTATTTATTTGAAGAGTCTCCTGAGATTGCATGATGACACACTTAACTACACCATCACTAATTTAAAACCATTGTTAGGTGCTTCCTAATATTATACAACCCAAACAAGATTAATAGGATGCTGGGACCATTAGAGAACTGTAACAATTATCTAACATTTGGTGTGGCCTAGCTTGTCACTGACTAACCTTAAAAAAGTAAAATGTTACAAAATTAAAGACATATATTGTTTTGTACTCTTTAGACTGATTTGTCTATTTTGTCAATTCAGCAAATGATAATAATTACTATTAACACACAACATATACTCATCATGAAACCTAATAACTGCAGAAAGATTCTATTATTACACCACTTTTCACAGGTGAAAAAAATGAGCCACAGAGAACTTAATGACTCCACATATTAATAACTTAGTAGCGAGGTTATGTAGCTAATGAGGGGCAATGCCAGATACTCCAGCTCTAAACTACAGGTTGACAGATTGGGCCAAATCCAATCCTTCACCTGTTTTTGTAAGTAGTTTTATTGAAACAGCCACACCCATTCATTTATGTGTTGTTTATGCCTGTATCTGCTACAGCAGCAGAGTTGAGCAAGTGTGGCAGAGATCATATAGCCTGAAAACCCTAAAATATTTACTACTTAATCTTTTATAGAAAAAGTGTGTTGAGTCCTGCTCTAAACCAACATCTTATACTGCATCTACCTACTATGTGCCAGCCCCCAATATGCACACTAGGGACACAGTGCAAGTAGAACTAATGAGGCTCCTGCAGTCTTGACACATAATTATAGGATAGATTTTGCAAGATATTATGTGTGAGAGCACAGACACATACACATGCACACAGAAGGCCAATGTTCTGTTGCTAAAAATTTTGACCTTTCAAATATAGATGCTCCCTTGCATCTATTCTTTTGTTTAAAAAATAAATCTAAGCCCTGTCTGGTGGCTTAGATTTGCACCATCCTGTGAACCCAAAGGCCGCTGGTTTGATCCCCAACCAGAGCACATAACCAGGTTGTAAGCCAGGTCTCCAGCCAGGTCCATGGCTGGAGGCACGTGAAAGGAAACCATACAATGATGTCTCTCTCCCTCTCTGCTTCTCTCCCTTACCCTCTCTCTCTAAAAATAAGCCCTGGCCAGTAGCACAGTGGATAAGGTGCCGGCCTGCAAACCCAAAGGTCCCTGGTTCGATTCCCCAGCCAGGGCACATAACCAGGTTGCAAGCCAGGTCTCCAGCCACGTCCATGGCTGGAGGCAGGTGAAAGGCAACTGTACATTGATGTTTCTCTCCCTTTCTGCCCCTCTCCCTTTCTCTCTCTCTCTCTGGAACTAATAAATAAAATCTTAAAATAAAAAAAAGAAAGAAAGAAAATATAAAATAAATAAAATATTTATAAATAAATAAATAAAGCCCTGGTTGAGATGGCTTAGTGGATGGCTCACTGGCCTGCAAACCAAAAGGCCACTGGTTTGATTCCCAGTCAGGACACATGCCTGGGTTGCAAGCCAGGTCCCAGTTGAGGGTGGATGAGAAGCAATTTCATCCATATTGATGTTTCTCTCTTTCTTTCTCCTTCCCCTCCTCTCACTCTAATAAATAAATTTTTAAAATCTTTTTTTTAAATCTAGAGTTGCAAGATTGCAACAGAGTCAGATCTTTCTTGCACCTCCAACCAGAAACAAACTGGAAATAAAATGAAAGAGAAAAACAGCCACCTGAAATAAGTAAGTCAGGACTACCTGAAAAAAAACTTTTAACCATGGACAGCCAAAAACCAACTAGAGATTGGTAGGAGGGGTAAGCCAAGGGTGCAGGAGGGCTTCAGGAGCTGCTCCCAAGAGACAAGAGGCCTGGATCCCAGACTAGGCTTCCAAGCACAGAGCAAGCACTGCTGCTGAGATTAGCCACTCACATAGCATCAGGCAGTGAAAGGTTGCAGGTTTTTGTCTGTTAGGGAGAGATGGAGCCCAATGGAGACAAAGCCACTATGTTTTTTCTTATAGGGACCAAAGCATAAATTTTGTGTTCACAACCACTCACCTTGGGCTCAGTCAAAAGAATGCAGTGCAGACTGGAGTCTCTCAAGGAGAGTCTGGAGTGGGAGGCATTGAGGAGAGATGTAGGGGTCCAGTTGTGGGGATTTCTATGCCAGGATATACCTCAATACCGCAGCCGCTGCCTTTCTTTAGAAGAGCAAGCCCCTCCAGAGGGGAAAAGCAGTCTGCATCTCTCTCTCTCTCTCTCTCTCTCTCTCTCTCTCTCTCTCTCATTCTCTCTCTCTGTATTATTTCATTTTGAATTTTTTTTCTTTTCTACTTTCTTTTCTCCCACCCTGCATCTTAACCCCTGCTGAGGAGACAGCAACATATGCAGACTCAGGAGGTATCAGAGACTAGCTTTAGGGCACAGTCATTCCATACACTTTTTCTCATGGGAGGGCCATAAGTTTCTGGCAGACTCAAAATCTAGGATCTGGAGGCCCACCCACTAGCACCCTGCTGAGTTCAGTGGAAATAACCCCTAACATGTGTCTGAAAGGCACCTCCTATGGGAGATAGAATCCTATCCCCTGATTCCACCAGAAGCCCTTTCAGAAACAGTTGAGTTGGTGACTAGTCTAGCCTAGAGCAAACAGCTACAAACTGTGGCTCGCTTGTAGCTATTAAACAGACAGCTGAGGGCCAGATGTGGACAGTACCTGACACTGGCTTACAACAGCCTCAGACAAGAACAGAGCCATAGCCAAAGGAGGAACGCAACAGGCAAGTACTGAACTCTCCTAAGACAAACCTCACTTTGTTTTTTATCATTATTTTCATTATTTTTTTCATAGCCTTTTGTTTTTCTATTTTTGTTGCTTTATTTTTTCTTTCATGTCTCATATTATTCTTACTTTGCTTACTCCCTTTTCCCTTCTTTCCTTTTCTTTTAATTTTATTTTATTGTTGTTGTATCACATTCATCCCATTTCCTCCCCTGCTCTGCTCTTCCTCACTGCTTTCCTTTTCTTATTTTTGTTATTCTTTCTCTTTCTTTATCCTTTTCTCATTTTCTGATTTATATTCATTATTCATATTCGTTCCCTTCCTTTTCTTCTCTCATAATCACTTTTATTTCCTGTGTCCTTCTCTTACTCTATTATTTTCCCCCTTTCCTTGTTATTCTATTTCTCAGTTCTACTTTTTTGTCATTGGTTTTGCTGTTGTTGTTAAGGAGATTGCTTGTTATGGATTTGTTTTTGTGTTGTTTGACTTTGTTGTGTCAGCAACTGTACACCAGCAAACAAGACAGGGTGGTGGTTGAGCCTCTCGGTCAGCCAGCCAGAGGGGAGATCCCACCAACAAATGGGCCAACAAAATCAGGACCCAAACACAACAGTATAGCCCACTAACCCCCACAAAGAGCATTCCTAGGGCATCCAATTCAGGAAATCAAGGAGGCTGCAATACTGGGTCCCAAAGGACTGCTACCAATGAGGACAGGGAAATCAATGCATATTTATTTAATACACAGTAACAAACAAAAGAGTCACCTAAAATGGGGAGACAAAAAACAACCACCAAACAAAAGAAAAGTAGAAATCCCCAGAAGGAAAGATAAATGAAATTGAGGCAAGCAAATTATCAAATATAGAGTTCAAAATAATGGTTATAAGGATACTCAAAGAACTTAGAACTACATCAGCATGAAAAAGGACATACATACTGTTGAATAAGAAACAGTTGGAAGTGAATAATGCAATACCTGATATGAAGAATACAATAGAAGGAATTAAAAGTAGACTAGATGAAGCAGAGGATAGATTCAGTGATTTTAAAGACAAGGTAGGAAAAAAGCACTCAATCAGAGCAACGAAAATAAAAAAGAATGAGGATGTATAAGGGAACTTTGGGACAACATGAAACTTAGCAATATTGGCATCATAGGGATACTAGAAAGGGAAGAAAGGTAGCAAGGGATAGAAACCTGATTGAATTATGACAGAAAACTTCCTTAACCTAGTGAAGGAAAAAGTCACACAAGTTCAGGAACCACAGAGAATCCCAATCAAGATGAACCCAAAGTAACCCACACCAAGACACATCACAATTAAAATGGAAAAGTTTAGCCCTGGCTGGTGGCACAGCGAATAAGGCACCAGCCCGCGAACCCAAAGGTTGCTGGTTTGATTCCCAGCCAGGGCACGCAACCAGCTGGCAAGCCAGGTCTCCAGCTAGGTTTGTAGCTGGAGGCAGGTGAAAGGCAACCATATATTGATGCTTCTCTCTTCTTCTCTGCCTCTCTCCCTTCCCCCCTCTCTAAAAATAATAAATAAAAAAATTTTAAATGAAAAAGTTCAAAGACAATGAGAGAATTGTAAATGCAGCAAGAGAGAAAAAGTTAGTTACCAACAAGGGCACTCCAATAAAGCTGTCAGCTGGTATCCACCAACAAGGGCACTCCAATAAAGCTGTCAGCTTATGTTTCTACATACACACTATAGGCCAGAAGGGGGTGATGTGAAATATTCCAAGTAATGAAAAGCAAGGGCCTAGAACCAAGATTACTCTATCCAGCAATATTTTTATTTAAATAGAAGACAAAAAAGAAAGAGCTTCCCAGACCAAAAAAAAAAAAAAAAAAAAAGGCTAAAGGAGTACATTTCTACTAAGCTAGCATTGCTAGAGATGCTAAAAGGACTGCTTTGAGAAGCAGAGAGAGAGAAGGGGGAACACCGGTTAAAAGAGAAAAATGACAATGAATAAGTACCTATCAATAATGAGCTTAGGGAGCGGGACAGAGGGGAGCAAAAAGGCGATGGATGTAATACAACAACAATAAAATTTAAAAGATAATAATAATAATAATGATCTTAGATGGAGTCATAGATAGTCACATTGTATCTCCTTCCACAACCAAAGATGATACATCTACCTCAAAACTGGGACATCCAGAAATTCCTGAATGTAGAACTGCACAGGAATCCAACAAACAAAAGATAAAAGAAAGAAAAGACTCATCCAGACAGGTAGGAGGGGCAGAGCTGGGACATAGAGGAAGCAGTTAAGCAAGCAGAATGCTGGTGAACTGCCAGCGCACTTGGAGGGGCAGCTGCGCGAGTTGGCACAGGCGAGAGAGCTGCGGCAAAAAGAAAAATCACAGCAGGGGCACCGATTGAATGCTCCAGGCACCAGACAAGATCTTGTGGCTCACTGTTCCAGCACCGGGGGACAAAAATAAAAAGCCACACTGCTTTCTCTGACCATGAAAACCAGTGGAAGTTCAGGAAGTGGAACTATCCAAAAGAGTTCATTTGTTTAGATGCCCCCACAGTCCTGAAATGTCCACAGAACCACACACTCTGGGGACCATAGAACAAGAGAGGAGCTGGCCCTTTAGAGGAAGCATGCGAAGTGCCTGAAAGAGGGGTGGGTACTGAGCAAGAGGCATAGATCCCTCTCAGACCTCTCCCCAACATACAGTGTCCCTACCTGGTAAAACTTGTCACTTGGTACTGATGAATATCTAAGGCTCTGCCCCTTGCAACTAACAGGTGCCACACACAGCTCTACCTGAAACACACAGGCAAACGTAGGAGCCTGTCTAGATGCAGAGACAGAGAAAAAGGGCACAAATCAAGTTCCCAGTAGCAAAATAAGCATCAGGGAAGTAGCCTGTCTGACAAATTAACAGATTGCCAGCTTGACAGATGAACAGATTGCCACCTTGACAGACACACAGCTTAAAATGCTGGTAATCAAGATGCTCACAGACTTGACAGATGTGCTTGAGTGAGGTAAACATATAAGGGAAAAAGTGAAGGCTAGGCCATGTGAAACAAAGGGAAAAACACAGAGAACCAATGGTGAAGAGAAGGAAAATAGGGTTCAAATCAACAATATGGAACATAAGAAAGAAAGAAAGAGACAACCAGCACAGAAAGTGGAAACAAGAATTAAAAAACAAGGAGAGGATTAGGGACAAATCAAAAGGAGCTAACATCTGAATCATAGGAATGCCAGAAGGAGAAGAGGAAGGGCAAGGAATTGAAAACTTACGTGAAAAAATAATAAAGGAAAACTTCCCAAACTTGGCAAAGGAAATAGACATACAAGCCCAGGAAGTACAGAGAGTCCCAAACAAGCTAGATCTGAATTGAACCACACCAAGGCACATCATAATTAAAATGCCAAAGGTGAAAGATAAAGAGAGAATCTTAAAAGCAGCAAGAGAAAAGAAAAGAGTGACCTACAAAGGAATTCCAGTAAGAATTATCAGCTGATTCCTCAAAAGAAACTTTGCAGGCATGAAGGGCCTGGCAAGAAATATCCAAAGTGATGAAAAGCAAGGACCTTCAACCAAGATTGCTCTATCCAGCAAAGCTATCATTCAGAATGGAAGAGCAGATAAAGTGCTTCCCAGAAAGGTAAAGCTAATGGAGTTCATCATCACCAAGCCCTTATTAGATGAAATGTTAAAGCGGCTTATTTAAAAAAAAAAGAGGATCAAAACTGTGAACATTAAAATGAGAACAAACTCACAACTATCAACAACAGAACCTGAAAAATGAAAAAGAAGGAAAACAAAAACAAACAAAGCACACAACCAGAATAGGACCAGAAACATAGGTATGGAGATCATTGGAGGATTGATGTTCAGCTGGGAGGGAAAAGGGGGCAAAACAGGAAAAAAGGCATGGGGATTAGGAAATATAGTAGGTGGGAACAAGATAGATAGGAGGAAGTTAAGGATAACAGAGGAAAGAGTGAATCAGAGAACTTACATGTACAATCCATGGACATGAACTAAGGTGGGGAGGACTGTGGGAGGGAATGGGGAAACTGTGTGGAAAGGAGCAAAGGGAAAAGAATTTGGGACAACTGTAACAGCATAATCAATAAAATATACAAAAATAAATAAAAATTTAAAAAAGAAAAAATAATAATAAACTTAAATGTAAATGAATGAAATACTCCAATCAAAAGACATAGCGGGGGACAGAGGGGAGCAAAAAGGGGATGGATGTAATACAACAACAATAAAATTCAAATAAATTTTAAAAAGACATAGGGTAGCTGAAATAGAGAAGGAAAAAATGGCCCATATATTTGCTGTCTATAAGAGACCCACCTCATAACAAAAGATTACAAAGGCTGAAAATGAAGGGACAAAAAATATATTCCACTCAAAAGGAGACAGAAAAATAAAGCTGCTGTAGCAATACTTATAACAATGACAAAATAGAGTTCAAAACAAAGGCATTAATACAGAGAAGGTCACTACATAATATTAAAGGTATCAATTCACAAGAGGCTATAACCCTGGTAACATATGTACCCAATATAGGAGCACCTAATTATATAAAGAAAATCTTGAAAGACTTTCAGAAAGAAATCAACAGCAATACAATAATTATAGAAGATTTTAACACCTGACTGTCATCAATTGATAGATTTCCTGGACAAAAAAATCAACAAGAAAACAGCTACCCTAAATGACATACTAAATCAAATGGATTTAATTGACATTTACAGAATGTTTCATCCCAAGACAATGAACTACACATTCTTCTCAAGTGCACATGGATCATTCTCAAAGAGAGACCACATGGTAGGACACAGAATGAGTCATAACAAATTCAAGAAAAATAAAATCAGATCAAGCATTTTCTCAGACCACAATGGCTTCAAATTAGAGATCAACCTCAATTAAAAATGTTTGAAAACATTAGTATACATGTTATTAAATAATGAATTGGTCAACAATAGCATCAAGGAACAAATAAAAAAGTAACTGAAAACAAGTGAAAATTAATAAACACAACCTAAAACTTATGGGACATAGCAAATGCAGCCCTGAGAAGGAAGTTCATAGTATTACAGGCTTACCTAAAAAAAAATTTTAAAATCTCAAATAAACAACCTAACCCTACACCTAAAAAACTAGAAAAACAACAAACAAAGCCAGAGTAGAAGAAAGGAAATAATCAAGATCAGAGCAGAAATAAATTACATAGAAAATAGTAATTTTTTTAAAAGCAATTCAAAGAATCAATTAATCTAGGAGCTGTTCTTTGAAAAGATAAACAAAACTGATGTACCTTTTACCAGACTAATCAGGAAAAAGTGCAAAAGAATCCAAATAAGATCAGAAATAAAAGAAAAGAAGTAAAAACTGATATCACAAAAATGCATAAGATTGTAAGAAATAACTATGAACAACTATATGCCAAGAGTGTATATAACCTGGATAAAAATGGGTAAATTTCTATAAACAATCTTCTAAAACTGAATCAGGAAGAAGCAGAAAATCTAAATAGACCAATAGCAACTAATGAAATTGAAGTAGTAATCAAAAACCTTCCAGCAAACAGAAGTTCTGGAACATATGGCTTCACAGGCAAATTTTCCCAATCATTCAAACAAGAATTAATTCCTATTCTCAAACTATTTCAAAAAATTAAAGAAGAAGGAGAACTTCCAAACTCCTTTTTTTTTTTTTTGATCAGTATCATTCCAATCTCAAAACCAGGTAAAGACATAACAAAGAAAGATGTGACAAATGATAGACTAATATCTCTGATGAATATCAATGCTAAAATCCTCAACAAAATATTAGCAAACTAGATGCAACAATACATTAAAAAGATCATACACCATAACCAAGTAGGATTTATTGCTGGAATGCAAGGATGATATAATATTCACAAATCAATAAATGTAATACATCATATAAACAAAATGAAAGACAAAAATTCATGATCACATCAATAGATGCAAGAAAAGCATTTGATAAAATACAGCACCCATTTATGATAAAAACACTCAACAAAGTGGAAATAGAGAGTAGTATACCTCAACATAATAGAGGCCATATATGAAAATCTATTATCAACATCAAAAACTAAAAGCATTTCTCTTAAGATCAAAAATAAGATAAGGGTGTCTTATTTCACCACTCTTATTCAACAAAGTACTAGAGGTCTTAGCCACATTAATCAGACAAGAAGAAGAAATAAATGGCTTCCAAGTTGGAAATTAAGAAGTAAAACCGTCATTATTTGCAGATGATATGATAGTGTGCATAGAAAACCCTACAGACTCCACCAAAAAATATTCCAACCTAGTAAGTGCACTCAGCAAAGTAGCAGGATACAAAGACAATATACAGAAATCGATAGCACTTTTATACATGAGTAATGAATTATCAAAAAGAGAAATGAGGAAAGTAATCCCATTTACTATTGCAACAGCAAAAAACTAAAGTGCCTAAGAATAAATCTAACAAGGAGATAAAAGACCTCCAAAACTATGGGACATGGATGAAAGAAATTGAGGAAGATACAAATAAATAAAAGCACATACCATGTTTTTGGCTTGGAAAAATAATATCATTAAAATGTGCATAATACCCAAAGCAATCTATAGATTCAATGCAGTTTCTATTAAAATACTAGTATTTCGCAGATCTAGAACAAAAACTCCAAAAATTTACATGGAACCAAATGAGACCCCAAGTAGCTTCAACAATCCTGAGAAAGAAGAAAAGTTCACAGGATCACAATACCTGATATTAAACTGTGTTATGAGGCCACTGTAATCAGAACTGTCTGGTTCTGGCCTAAGAACAAACACAGATCAATGGAACAGAATAGAACCCAGAAATAAACACATGTCTCTACCATCAATATTTGACAAAAGAGGCAGGAGCATACAATGGAGTAAAAATAACCTCTTCAATAAATAGTGTTGGGAGAACTAGACTGGCACATGCAAAAATATTAAAAGTAGGTGGCCATCTTACAGCATACAACATAATAAACTCAGAATGGATAAAATATTTAAATAAGTCACAATACCATAAAAATTCTAGAGGAACACATAGGCAGTAAAATTTTGCATATCTCATGTAGCAATATTTTATCAATATATCTCCTAGCAATGAAAACAAAGAAAAAATAAATAAATGGAACATCATCAAATTTAAAAGCTTCTGCACAGATAAAGAAATAATCATCAAAATGAAAAGGGAACCCACTGTATGGGAGAATATATTTGCCAATGATACCTTGGACAAGAGTTTAATCTCCAAAATATATCAAGAATTTATATGGCTCTACATTGGAAAGTCAAACATTTCAACCAAAAAAAATAAAAATTGGACAAAGGACATGCATAGATACTTCCCCAAGGAGGATGTAGAGATGGCCCATAGATATATTTTAAAAATTCTCAACATCACTAGCCATCAGAAAAATGTAAACCACAATGAGGTACCACCTCACACCTACTAAAATGATCATCATTAACAAATCAACAAATAAGCGCTGGCAAGGATGTGGGCAAAAGGGAACCCTAGTGCACTGTTGGTGGGAATCCAGACTGGTTCAGCCATTGTGGAAAACAGTATGAAATTTCCTAATAAAACTAAAAATGGAACTGCCCTTTGACCCAGCAATTCCACTAGTGGAATTATACCTGAAGAATCCTGACACATGAATTCAAAAGAATCTATACATCCCTATGTTAATGGTAGCATTATTTACAATAGCCAAGAGCTGGAAACAGCCTAAGTGCCCATCAGTAAATGGGCGTATTAAAAAACTGCGGTACATTTATACTATGAAATACTATGCAGCAGTAAAAAAGGATACCTTTGGGGACAGCATGTGCGCAACCATAATGCTGAGTGAAATAAGGCTGTTGGTGAACAACAAATACCATATGATCTCACTTATGAGTGGAATCTAACAAATAAACTTACAAGCAAAATAGAACCAGAGACATAGAAATATGGAATTGACAACTGTAAGAGGGGAGGTATGGTGGGGGGATCTTGGTGAAAGAAGGTGAAGAGATTAGTCAAAGAACATATTTGAATGACCGGTGGACATGGACAACAGTGTGGGGACTGACTGTAGGAGAGGGGGCAGGCTGATTAGAGGGGGACAAAGAGGGGGAAATGGGAACAACTGTCATAGCATAAACAATAAAATACTTAAATTTTAAAATAAAAATTAAAAAATAAAAATAAATGAAAAATTCTAATAGCAGATCCTTGAGTCTCTTAAAATTGCTTTGGAAGGGAAAGTAATTGATTTAATGCTAGGTCTTTCTGTCATAGGCAAGTCACAAAGAGTGTAGATCTGACCCAGTGGTATAATTCTCTTGTATAAAATCACCTGTCTATTCAAATAGTACAACTTGCTTGTTCTTGAAAAGTATGCCAACGGAAAGACAATTACTAGAAACAAAGATTGGTAAAATTGATAAATATTTAAAATAAACAAGTCTGAGATTGCAACTGAAAAGGAAACCCAGCTAATATCGCAGGAATTAAAATATTTCTGAGTTGAAATATCTGCAATATTTATTTTTTCCTGACTCCCTTGGTAGTTTCTATTAAGAATTTGTGAGTGCCCAGGCCAGCATGGTTCAATTGGCTGGAGCGTCCTTCTGTAACCGAAGGGTTGCAGGTTAGATTCCCTATTAAGGCACATGTCTGGATTGGGGTTCAATGCACAGTGCAAGTGCATATGATTTTCAATCTGGGTGCATACAGGAAGCAACCAATGTATGTCTCTCATATCAATGTTTCCCTTCCTTCCTCTCCCCTTGCTTCTCTCTCTCTAAAGCAAAAAAAAAAAAAAAAAAAAAAAAAAAAAAAAAAAAAAAAAAAAAAAAAAAAAAAAAAAAAAAAAAAAAAAAAAAAAAAAAAAAAAAAAAAAAAAAAAAAAAAAAGTCAGGTGAGGATAAAAAAATTTTTTAAAGAATTTGTGACTGTCAGCATTACCATGGCAACCTGTTTGAGAAAGGCTGCAAAAAGATGCACCTCAGGCTTCCCTATAGCCAATATTCATCCATAATGCTCAATTTGAATGGGTAAGGCACAAACTCTCAATGTAACTAGCATATGACACCAAAGAACTTGTGTTTTGTTTTGTTTTGTTTTTCACACTATCTGATAATTAACAAACTCATTGAATTTCTAATATGAGCTGAATTCCAATAGGCTTTCACATTTGCAATCAAAATGTGGCAAAAATGTATCAATATAGGTTTGCTGATCATCTTATCATAATTGAGTAATAGATCACATTAGCAGTCCAAACACAAATTTTCTTCTCTTTTTAAAAATTCACTTTTAATTCTAACTTGTGACCTTACCTCATGAATTGTGAAGCCACTAGTTTGAAATTTGCAATTCAAATTCAATCAACATGTATTGAGTTCCTACCAGGTGCCTTCATATATATCTTTCATTTAATTCTGTTAGGTACACAACCATTCTTGGAAGTAGATATTATCAGCCTATTTTGTAAACAAGTAAACAGAAGCTCAGAGAGGTTAAGTAACTTGCCCAAGGCCACCCAGTGAAAAAAGTACAGAGCCAGGCATCAAACACTAGTCTGCTTATGTTTCTAGGCTCAAGCTATTGTCAACCATTGCTTGGCAATAAATATTCTTCATGGACTATTGATTATATATTGGTTGGGGGAGGGCAGGTATTAACATAAGTGAGGCAATTATTTTCAAGTAGCTCAGGCTTTTTAAAATTTAACGTCTTTATTCAGATCCTTACATGTTTGATGATTATGAACAAGTCTTACTAAAGATTTTTCTAGAAAATACTTGAAGTTCTTGAATATCCCTGAAAGAAACTGTGCTGAATGTTCTCCAACATTCATCTAGTCTATGTTCTTGGAGGCCTTTATGGAACAAGTGTTCCTTACCCTCCTGCTGCCTTTTGGATTTAGCCAGTGGGCAACACCATAGGAGGTCAGAAGACAAAAAGTGAGAGAACTCAGGATATGTATTCCCATGACTCTTTTCCCACAAATTGCCAGCGGCTGCATTCCTATAACAAGTGCCAAGTGCATTCTAAACCACTTTATCTCAAAGCTGCAGTTCTTACCACCTGGTAAAGAAATAGAAATAGAAATACCATAGAAATACAATAGAAAACCCCTCTTCTTGTGCCTTCAGGCCTAAAGGGTGGTAGCACTGTCCACCTCACTGGAACTTGATATGATTCACCATCACTTGCTAGTTTTCTTTAACCCTGCCTTCACATTGAACAATAGTCACTTTTTAAAATAAATATGCATTTTATTGTTGTTCTATTACTTCTCCTAATTTTTCCCGCATTGCTCTCCACTGCCCTGCCTACCCCCTGCTCCCACTGTCAATCCCCACCCTGTTGTCCATGTCCATGGGTCATTTACACTTGTTCCTTGACTAGACCGTTCTCCCTCTTTCCTCCTTTCTTTTCCCACTTCTTCCCCTCCTACCACCCCTCTGGTGAGAGTCAGTCTATTCCTTGTTTTCATGCTTTTTATTCTATTTTGCTCATTTGTTTGTTTTGTTCATTGGTTTCCTGTATTAGGTGAGATTGTATGGTATTTGTCTTTTGCCACTTGTCTAATTTCACTGAGCATAATACTCTCATCCATGTTGTCTCAAAAGGTAGGAGTTCCTTCTTTCTTTCTGCTGCATAGTGTTCCATTGTGTAAATGTACCACAGTTTTTTAACCCATTCATCTGCTGATGGGCACTTAGGCTGTTTCCAGCACTTGGCTATTGTAAACAACGCTACTATGAACATAGGGATGCATAGGTTTTTTTGAATTAATGTTTCAGGATTCTTTGGGTATAATCCCAGTAGTGGAATTGCCAAATCAAATGGCAGTTCTATTTTTAGTTTTTTAAGTAAATTCCATAGTTTTTCACAGCAACTGAACCAGTCTAGATTCCCACCAACCCTAGGGTTCCCTTTTGTCCACATCCTTGCCAGCAGTTGTTGTTTGATGATTTATAAATGATAGCCATTCTGACATATGTGAGGTGGTATCTCATTGTGGTCTTCATTTGCATCTTCCTGATGGCTAGTGATGATCA
This sequence comes from Noctilio leporinus, assembly GCA_004026585.1. Taxonomy (NCBI): domain Eukaryota; kingdom Metazoa; phylum Chordata; class Mammalia; order Chiroptera; family Noctilionidae; genus Noctilio; species Noctilio leporinus. The sequence continues at coordinate 505 of PVIW01013798.1, read as the reverse complement.
ATGGTCACCTTATTAAGCACTTTGCAAGCTAGGCTGCTGAGTGAGAGCTTAGATTATTGATTGTGACCTTTTTATTTTATTTTTTATTTTTAAGTATATTTTATTTTTTATGCTATTACAGTTGCCCCCATTTTTCTTTGCATCCCTCCTCCCAGTGCCATACTTCCCTCTAGCAATACCCCCCACCTTAGTTCAGGTCCATGAGTTGTGCGTGTAAGTTCTTTAGCTTCTCCATTTCCTGTGGTATTCCTAACATCTTCCTGTCTATTTTATACTTACCAATTATGCTTCTCAATCCCTGCACCTTATCCCCCATTCTCCCCCTTCCCCTCCCAGCTGATAACTCTCCAAACAATCTCTATACCTATGATTCTGTTTCTGATCTAGTTGTTTGCTTAGTGTTTTTTGTTTGTTTGTTTCTTTTTAAATTCAGTTGTTGATGATTGTGAATTTGTTACCTTTTTTTTTTTTTTTATGTTTTTTTTTTTTTTTTTTTTTTTTTTTA
>PVIW01013797.1:0-25908 GCA_004026585.1 Noctilio leporinus | reverse complement strand
GCCCTGTTTTTGGTATTAGCCTATCAAAAGAGCCATGTTTTCTTATCAGTGTCAATTTTGCTTCCTATTTCTCTCTCCCATGCCTTTCATTTGGAATGACAACAGTTGACATTAAAAAGCTGTTGGCAGGTATGAAATAACCTTATTCTATTACAAATAGCAAAGACTGAAGTGCATGTGAGGTTACTCACAGGTTCCATAAATCAGCGGTGACACCTCTCCAAAATGTGTTTATTATTGGTAGGCAGCCTTTAGAACTTGGGTATAACAATGTGTACAAAGATCTCATTCTATCTGCACCTAATGTCCAAAATACATACTGCTCCAGCAAAATATTTTACACATTGGTGTTAGGAGTAATGTGCAAATGTATTTTTAAGTTATGGAGAAAGCAACCTATCATATGTCCAAAGTCACAATCACTCCTGGAAATTCATTTATGTTGCTGATAGCTGTGTGGCTTTTTTGAGCTTTCCCTAGCACTGAGGACATTTTCAAAACAACTAGATTTTAGTACTTCTGCAGAAGGAATATTTCCTGGTTTCACAGTGTGTTTTATCCCTCCTCCATCTAGGACTCTAGATCCTAGCCTCCCTGCCTCAGGGTTACACAGGCATCTTAGCGCATCCCTCTCCCTTTATGTCTCTGGTGCACTGTTCTGCCAGTCACTGGGTAAAGGGACTTGCATCTTCCAAAATCGATGCCACTTCACTCCCGGATCACCTGGTTGGGAGTGCAGTCTGAGCCAGGTAACCCCTGCTGAATCGGTCGTGTGTCCTCTGCCTGTTCCGGGTGCAGAGAGTACCAGCTCCCAGGATGTGGCCCCCTTCTGCTCACCCATGGCCTGTCCCGGCCCTGGACGCCTCCCTCCTGCATGGCAGCATGAAAATGGGACAGAGCGCTCCTCAGCCACCCAGGAGTTTGGTATGGTGTTGGGTTTATTGGGTCCGTCTTAGTAACCCCACTCCCTTCTCTTGTTCCCAGTGGCCTGGTTTGCTTTTGACCCTGGTTCGGCACACTCTGACATCATCTTCTCCAATGACAACCTGACTGTGACCTGCAGTAGCTACGATGACAGAGTGGTGCTGGGGAAGATCGGCTTCTCCAAGGGTGTCCACTACTGGGAGTTAACTGTGGATCGCTACGATAACCACCCTGACCCTGCTTTTGGCGTGGCTCGCATCGACGTGATGAAGGACGTGATGTTAGGAAAGGACGACAAAGCTTGGGCAATGTATGTGGACAATAACCGGAGCTGGTTCATGCACAACAACTCGCACACCAACAGGTACCCTGCAGCCCCCAAACCAAGCCTTCTTCATGTTGGCTTCTGGTAAAGGATGAGAGCCCAAGTTCAAAGACCTATTCAGTAGACAACATTAGGGAGGTTGAGCAGATGGTCTTCATTAGGCAGCAAGGAGTTCTGCATTAACTGAGTCCATCCTAATGGGTATTTTATTTTTGTTTGTTCTTTGCATAACAGCAGAGACATGAGCTCTTTCCTAGGCCTTTCATTGTAATTAGCCCACCCATGGCTGGAAACTAAGAATCCTCATGCATATCCATTACAGGAAAACATTTCAGGATTCTAAAATCCAGCCTTACAACTTCACAGAAAAGCAGTTTTGGACAAGCCATTTAGTTTTTCTAAACCTCGATTTTTAACTCCACCGAATCAGGATAAAATTTTTCCATGAGGGAGTGTTCCCAGTTAAATGGAATATGCAAAAATGCCTTGCATCTGAGGCACCTGGAAACAGGAGCCATTATTCTTCTTATGTTTATTTTCAATACCACTGCACAGAATAGAAGCCATTTAATAAACTAAATGTTAAAGATGCCAGTTTGGATAGCTTTGTACTTGAAGAACTCTCTTATAATTGTACAGATTCAGAGCACCCAGTCTCCTGGGAAAAAAGAGCATAGTGGTCTTTTTAGGTTTTCCACCACCACCAAAATGTAAGCAATTATCATTTAACCCATACTGTAGTAGTTTCCCAAGACTTCCTTTTTCATTTGGCTTTTGTTTTCTTCCTCAAATGTATTTTTCACAGCTTTCCTAAATAGATAAGTCTTTCTTATGTTAAGTCTTTCATGGACCCTGGACCTCCATTTTTTTTTAATGATTTCCAGAGGTACTTTTTCATTGGTATCTCTGGAAAAAAAAATCTGTCAGATCAAAAAGAAAGTGGGGAAGGCAGTGGTAGTGGTAGGATCATGGGTTCCACTGTTCAAGCCTTTTCTACATGCTCATTGCTGCCCCTTCTCTAGCCTATAGGTCACCTAGGGCCTCTGCTTCCTGCTCCCTTGGATACTTCCTATAACCTCTACGCTGGTGTGTTATTCACTATCACTCTAAGTGGGCACACATACCTTTCAACCTGATAACAAACTTTACCAGATGTAGGTAAGGAGTTATCGTCACTGATCTATCATTTTGGAACCTTCTGTAACTGGATCTCTGATTCTATCTCCCATGGACCATGCTTCCTGTCCCCTTTCAGTTTCTTTATTCTGGAGTGAAGAAGCGAATAATGACATACATCACTCTACTCAGGGAAACACATTCTCAAAGCTGAACGTATCTTCTTGCATGCAAACAGTATGTCACTTGTGCTGTCGTTGTCAAAGGTGTGAATTAACAAGATACAATTTACACAGTGTCTGTAGTCCACATGCCTGAGAAAAAGGATGATACTTTTAAATTTCTGTGCTCTGCCGAGAGGAGGGTAAAATTCATTATTGCTATATCTTTCTGAAGAGGGGGCAATCACAAATCTAATCATCTGTGCTCAGTGGCTTTTGGGAAACCACCCACTGAAGCATAAGACACAATTTATTGTAAAATGACATCTGAATGCAGATTCTTTCCAATCAGTCCATCTTCTCCACTATAATTACTTTACAGGGGAGAAGTCCCTTCTTTGATGTTGTCATTTCATAGAGCCTCCAACTTCTCCATTCAAATTCAACAGGTCAAAGATGACCATCTTTCTGGAATGAGTGTTTCTCTTCAACGGGTCGCCTGAGGCCCTGAATCCAATTTGTCATGCATACATTTAAGTTTGGCTTGAAATTATTCTTTATTTTGGTTTTCAAACTAAATCACTTTCAATTACATGATGTTTAATTCACACCCTGTGTGCAAAGCATACAACAGAGTAAAGGGCAGAATTCTGACAGCCCAACAGCTACCTTCTTTCTTGGTCTTAAATGCTCTCTCAATGCTTCCTTGGTCTTTTCTGAGCTGTGTCACAGTGGTGGTGACCTATATGAACGAGTTCACTCTCAGCAACAGCAGAGCTGCGTGGTTAAACCTATGCATTCTCAACATGGGCCAGTCCTCCTCCAAGGTAGTGACAATTAGTTTGGAGGGAGTAAACAAAAAAATCTTATTCTTTTTCTATATAAAGCACAGAGATACATACAGCACATAAACAGGTACACAGTATATGTGTGTATTAAAATGTTAAGTAAGGAGGAGTGATTAGGGAGGAAGGCTCCCAAGATAGAGATGCTACTTTTAAACAAGCTGAGAATCACTGGTTTAACCATGCAAACGGGGAGCTTCTAGACTGACAGGCAAATGAAACCCAATTGTTTTCTTTTTCCACAGAACTGAGGGAGGGATCACAAAAGGGGCCACAATTGGGGTCCTCCTCGACCTAAATAGAAAAACCTTGACATTTTTTATCAACGATGAACAGCAAGGACCCATAGCATTTGAGAATGTGGAGGGCATGCTCTTCCCGGCAGTCAGCCTGAACAGGAACGTGCAGGTAAGCACCATGCCCCTGTGTGTAGAAGTGGCTTCAGAGGCTGCCTGCGGCCGGGTAGATCCAACCCTGGGAGAGGGAAGCTCACTGTGCAAGGTCCAGACCAAGACAGGCAAGAAAGGAGATGGGGGAGGGATCAACATCGACAGCCCACATGTTTCTAAACCAGCCTAAGTTCCTTGGTTGCACTTGATCATGGTCTAGTTGACAGCCAGCAGGAAACTGAAATTCTATTCATGGTTTGCTCATGATTGGCCCTCTGAGTCCTGGTTTCATCTTTAGTAGAAATGAAACTCTTAAACCAGCTGGCATGAGAGCAAGTGACTTCTGCAGTGCCATGAGCGCCTGGGGAGGGAAGGCGTGAGACTTAAAGCAGCACCATGATCAGAAACATCAAGCATCATCTCTGTGCTCTAATTCAATTCTGTGAGCATAGAAAACACTTCCTGCCCCAAAATGAGTTACTTCTGATTTATTGTGAATAGGAAAACAACAGGTTCTTCTCATTCGTTCATTCAACAAATATCTATTGAGTGCCCCCAATATGTAAGGCTCTCTTATAAGTATTGTTTATCAGCAAAAAACAAAGCAGATAAAAGTCTTGCCCTCATAGAGCTTTCACACTATAGCTGAAGGAAACAAGTAAGCACAAACAAATGCCACATTAATTAAATAGTGTATGAGGGGCAATAAGTGAAAGGGAGGAGAGACTGAGGGTAGAGTAAGGAAATCAAGAGTGTGGGGCTTGGGAGGGTGTTGCCATCTTGAACAGGGTGGCCAGTGAGCAGAGGTCTTACTGCAGTCACTGGCGAGCTGAGCCCTGAAGGCATGAGGGAGCGAGCTGTGTGCAGCTTTCCAGGTGGAGGAAAGAGCTGGAGCAAAGCTTCTCTGGCATGAGGGCCCTCACTCAGGCAAGGAAGGGCCAAGAGGCCAAAGGCAGGAGCAGACGGGGCTGGGGGGGTGGAGCAGTGGGAGAGACCACCAGAGCCCTGCCAGCCGCTTCGAAGACTTGGGCTTCCATTTCCCTCTTGAGCTGGACCTCTCATCGTCCGCTGTGAAGCTCACTCAGCAAATGGCTACCTTAAATTAAGATAGTTAAGGCTTCAGAATCAAAACACTGCAGGTGATTTTTGCTCTACTCAGAACCACAGTCTGGGGAGCTATTTAAAAATCCATTGCTGTCTATCAGCATGTATAGTAAAATTGATGGCAATCCAGCAACCTCTGCCCTCCCCTCTTCCCGCAACTAGTTGGGGTTTTCAGGGAGGCTGAAATCTAATTTATCATGTTCAGGCTCTACACTGGAAGAAAGAAAACCATAAAATACCCTAGAAAGGAACCTTAGAAAAACCTCATTCAACGTTGTCCACATTTTCAGCTGCTCTGAGTTTCTTTAGGTAAAGACTCAGGCTGGGGATGATGGCGACTGAAACAGGCAGGACTGTGGGAAATGGTTCGTGTCCATCAAGGCATGAGGTTGGACAGAAATCAGTGAAATAGTACAAGTGCCCATGTTCCTTCATACCTGGCCGTCATGTATGCAATCCTCAAGTAAAAACTTTCTCTTCACTGGAGTAACTAGTGAAGAAAGGGTCGTCTGTTCCTCTGTTCTCTAACCATGGATTTGGCACAGAGCACTATGATCTGGCCAGCAGACTTTGCTACCTGCAGACCAATGCCTGGGTCTTCAGTCCTAAGGTGCACAATCTCCCCAGAGTCTTAAAATGAGAACCATATGATCAAGTGTCTCTAGGATTTGGGACCATGATGGCCAGGTTCTCAGCACAGGCAGGACTCTGCTAGAATTCTCCTTATCGGATTCTAGAATAGATATCCAAGAAAAGTGAGCCAATCCCTTTCGAAGTAGACACATACTTCCCTGTGGAGGAGGTCGCAGTGGGGGCTATTGTTGCAGTGCCTCCAGGACTCACCGTCTCTTCCCCCAGGTCACGCTGCACACTGGGCTCCCGGTGCCCGACTTCTACTCCAGTAGAGCATCAATAGCCTAAGGATGTGCTGTAGAGGCACCAGCTGCCTGTTCTTATCTCCACCTGAGAAGCAACAGCGAGGAGCTCAGCCAGAGCTTGGTGGGATGCAAGAAAGCTAGAAGGAGGGGGAGAAGGAGGAGAGAAAAGCTGGTCCTCTACGGTCTTCACACCCCACCGCTCCACCCCTTTCCGGTCCAACCTCTTCTGCTGTAATGCCTGCGTTCGCTTCCACCTTCAGCAATTCCAACCAACAAAGGACCTAGACAGCCCACCGTGTCACTTGTTTCCACGCTCAGATTTTGCTTTTATTTCACTTACTTTTTATGTCAGGGAGTCATACTGTTTCCTTTCTGATCATGTTATTGGTGATGTGGAACAGGCACTGCCAAGAAAAAAATTCTCCTGATATATATATATTTTAAGTTTTCTGTCAGAGGTTGTAGGGAGAGGTAGGGAAGATAGAGCTGAATTTGGAGCCCGCAGTTCACCTCCTAGAATGTTCTTGCCATGCTGTTCTATCAGAATTCAGAAGGAAACCGACCAGACACTGGGGAAGTGCAGGAGTACAATCCTTCAATCACGCGCAGTCCCAGAGGAGAAGCTGCTCTCCAAATTCTGGGCCCTGAGCTAAGGCAAAAAGCAACTTTTATAGTTGAAGTTTCACTCCCTGGCCTTGCAAGCGAGGTTACCGAAACAGACCTAGAAATTAAAGCTAGTTTTTCAGAGCCTTTCTTATCACTCAAGCTGGCTACAGCTGGCTCCCGTCCAGGAGCCAAGGCCGTTAACCCTTTACATCCCCCTTACAGGCCGCCAAGGGGGGCTTAGCCAGGCCTGTTAAGGGGGGCTTCCTTACATCCCCCTTGTATTCCCCCCTGTGGCCGCTTAGAGGGTGCTTTCGCCCGCCTCAGCATCCATTCCTCGGCCCCGCCTTGGCGGGTCTTCTGTAGCTTGATGACAGGGCCCCTCCTGGAGTGGTCTCGGGTCAGGGTGTCCTCCTCAGGATCCGCAGCCGCCTTAGCTCTGGTGTGGTGGATCCACGGGGTCTAACCTGCAACCTCTAAAGCAGTGGGGGTAGTTAATAATACCAGGTATGGATGGCCCTATCCATCGGGATGCAAGAGGCTCCTTTTTCCAGTCCTTGATCCACATCCACACGTACTGTCCTGGCCTAAAGGAGTGGGCTGGCCCCCCTGTGTGAGCTAGTTCGAGCCCAAGGTGGGCCTGCCTAATCTGTTCTAGCTCTAACCCTAATTCTTTTAAGTAGGTGGTTTGTCTGGCTCCTCCTAGGATGGATAGGTCTACCGGCCCTGAGATATGGGTTAGAGGAGTGGGCCGCCCGTACACTGACTCATATGGAGTGTATCCTGCTTCGTTCTTTCCGGGTATTCCGAACTCTGAAGAGGGCAAGTGGCAGGAGGTCCGTCCAGGATATTCCTGTCTCCTGGCTGAGTTTCCCTAGGGTTTCTTTTAAAGTCCTATTCCTTCTTTTTACCCTTTCTGAGCTCTGGGGCCAGCAGGCAGTATGTAATTTCTACTCGATCCCTAGAGCCCAAGTCAGTTCCTGAATTACATTTGCAGTGAAAGCCAGCCCATTGTCACTGTTAAGGCTGAGGAGGGATGATTTCTCTTAGTAAAGCCTTAGCCACCTCTCTGGCTTTCTCCGTTCGGGTGGGGAAAGCCTTGACCCATTATGAGAAAGTGCAAACCATGACTAGTAAGTATTTATAGCCTCGCGCAGGCTTCAGTTCTGTTAAGTCTATTTGTAAGTCCTCAAAGGGTAGGGTCCCTGTATACTGGACCCTGGTGGGAACACTCCGCTGGAACACTCCGCTGGGTCTTGGCGTTATGCTGGGCACAGGTGGTGCACCTTCCAGCTATGCTTGAGCACAGCATGTCCATCTGGGCAAAACAGTAGTGCCTGCCTAGTATCTGCTTCATTTTAGTTTGCCCTAAGTGGGTGAGGTCGTGGCAGCTTTGCACTACCCCCCTGGCGCGGCTCTGGGGAATGAAGATCCTGCCGTCGGCTAGTTGCCAGAGGCCCCCGGGTGTCCGAGTGGCGCCTAGGCTCTCTGCCCATCTGTCCTCCTCCGGGTGGTAGTGTGCTTGAGGTCAGTTATATCTAATAACGCTCCTAGGACCGGTGGCTTGGGGGGCACTCCCCGGGCTGCCTCTCGAGCGGCTTGATCTGCTAGCCGATTGCCCTCTGCCTCCACAGTATGCCCTTTCTGGTGTCCTTTGCAGTGTATTACTGCCACTGCCTGGGGGGCCCATACTGCCTCTAGGAGCTTGGGGATCTCAGCCTTATTCTTGATCTTTTTCCCTTCTGCCGTAAGGAGCCCCCTTTTCTTTGCAATAGGCACACTGATCCTTCTCACATTTAGGGTGCTCCTTGTTCAAACATTAGTCAAGAGACTAGAGACACAGCCAGCAGAGCTGGGGTCCCTTCGAAGCATGGGGCCCTGCGGGCCTGCACAGGTCTCCTGCCCCTGAAGCTGGGCCCAGAATCTGCAGTGGGGCTGATGCTGCTGGCCCAGGGCCACACTTGGAGTTCCAATGACAGCCCGGGGGGTGTGATAAATGCTCAGCTGTTTATCAGGAGACTCTGGGTCTGATCCTCTGTCTGCCACAGGAACTTCTACAGACACCTTGGCCTCTCTGAGCATTGGTCCCTCCACCTCCCCTGTCATCTTTTTCAGAGTGATGTCCTGGCGACCTTGTCAAGACGTCAGGGGCCCAGCAGGAGAAAGCAAAAACACAGCAACACAAGTGCACAAAGCAAAAGAACCCTATAGCTCCCTGGTCACCCCAGAGTGGGAGGGGTCCACTCCTCTGGCTGAGGGTCTCCCTGGGGATTTTGAGGGAGATAGGTGAAGGGCCCAGGGCAGGAGTCAGCAGTTCCAAGCTCTTGGCGGTCACCAAATGGCAAGGTGTCCTAGGACAAGTCACTTCCCTTGCTGGGGGCAGTCTGAACCTCTCGAAGGGGCATCTGGTAGGTCTGCTGATGTCGTAGCTGGGACGCGACCGGGGATGGCTCTCCGTGACCTTCTGGTTGGACTAGCTGGTCACCTGGGCTTGTGGCTGGCGAGGCTGAAGGTGGCGGGGTGAGGATGTCTGACGGGGCCCCGATGGCCGGGACTCTGGTGGGTTCTGATACGGGGGCGGATAGAGCCTGACGACCTTGTCCTCTTCTTGGCTCTCTTGGAGTATGGGGGCTCGGGGCTGAACAACCAGGACCCCAGAGGGCTGAGATGATGGCTCCGGGCAGCAGGTCTGGGGTCCCTTAACTACACTGGTCGCGCCGGCGCGTGTGGGGCTCTTCTTCCCAGCACACCGGCGCAACCACCTAGGCATGTCCTGAGCCAGTTCCTGCCATCTGTCTGTGTAGGGGTACTGGTCTGGGTGGCCTGGCTTTCCTGTTCGATGGACAGCCCTGACTGTGGAGAGATTCAGTGTTCCCTCGGGGGGCCAGCCTACCCCGAAAGTAGGCCACTCTGAGGAACAAAATGTCTGCAACTGGCCCACCTTAAGGGACGAATCTTGCCCCTCAAAGCAGTCAAAGTTCTGGAGCATATAATCTAAGATAGTGGACGATCCCCTGCCCATTTTCCTCCCTCACGGCGCAGACAAACAAAGGGAGCGGGTTCAGTCGCTTGCCCGCCTGGCCTGCCCTCTTGCGAGGCGAAGTCGATCTTGGCTAAGGTTGCCCCATCAGAGTCCGGGTTAGACAGCCAGCCGTTATGCCGCATGATCTGACACAGGAACCGCAGGTTAGGGCTCACTCACATCCCATGGGCCGAGGCCCGTGGGACAACATACACATGCACTCTTATTCAGTCACTCGTTCAGAAGTTATTTACAATCCCTCCTTTTTCAGGGACCCGCTGACGGTTGTTCTGACCGGCCCTGAGTTTCAGAAGTTATTTACAAAACTTTCCTGAGTTTCAGAAGTTATTTACAATCCTGAGTTTCAGAAGTTATTTACAAACCCTCCCTTTTCGGGGTCTGATTGCCGATCGTCTGACCAGCTCGGACGCAAGCCGTAATGGCCAGCCCCGACCCTGATTTCCCTCAGATGGAGAGGGCCTGGTCCCTGGGGCACTTACTGATTTGGCGCCTTCTGATTGGTCGTGGTCCGACTTCCCTGTACCTGAGGAGCGGTCACCCACAGACCGGCGTTCGGTGCCCGGATCAGTGGGGCCCAAGAAATCTTAGGGTGCGCTCCCCCACCTCCCTCCGGTCGCCGCTCGCTGGGGAACCACGGTGCCCTCCCCAGCGGCAATCCAGCCCTTAGTGTGCAAGGTCGTTTCTGGTCAGGGAACCAAATGTTCTATCAGAATTCAGAAGGAAACCGACCAGACCCTGGGGAAGCGCAGGAGTACGATCCTTTATTCACGCAAGGTCCCAGAGGAGAAGCTGCTCTCCAAATTCTGGGCCCTGAGCTAAGGCAAAAAGCAACTTTTATAGTTGAAGTTTCACTCCCTAGCCTTGCAAGCGAGGTTACCGAAACAGACCTAGAAATTAAAGCTAGTTTTTCAGCACCTTTCTTATCACTCAAGCAGGAGCCAAGGCCGTTAAGGGGGGCTCCCCGCTCCCCTCCAGAAGCCAAGACCATTAACCCTTTACATCCCCCTTACAGGCCGCCAAGGGGGGCTTAGCCAGGGCTGTTAAGGGGGGCTTCTTTACATCCCCCTTACGATGCGACCGCTCATGCAGTGTTAGCTCTGCATAGCTAACCTATGAGGTGGGCAAAGTGAACATAGCATTGAAAAGCAGTACTATCCATTGAAGTGCAAAAATACCAGCTACATAGCTACCCAAAGTTCATAGTGGGGAAGTCATTATGAGAGCTGGGTCATTAGGACAGGCCAGAAACCCTGGTCATTGAATGAAACCCTAGACATAAACAGAAAAGGTTCTTAATAATTTGGTTCATTTATTTCATACACGTTTTTAATTGAGAGCCACTATTCTAGACAATGGAGACACTGTGGTGAATACACAGGTGTGGTCTCTGCCCTCCTGGAGAACAAACCAAAAGTAAAACAATAACGAGATGTTATGAACTAGAAAGGAAACAAACAAGAAGGGAGGGTTCATGGGCAAGATTTTTAAAATATCCTACAATGATGCTAAAAACCTACATATTCTGGCCATAGCACCAGAAACATACCAACGCAATGCCTTTCCAGCCATTCTATTTTAATTATGGTACCTACTGGCATTCATCACAGAGCCCCTCTTGGTCAAAATGATGTCAGCATTCTTATTTATTGCTGCAAGGATACTAAGCCTTAAGAATGAATGTGGAAAAAAATAGTGGCCAGAGGAAGGAGGGATCCATCCTTAGTAATGGGGACTCTTCAGTTGTGGTCCACAGCATTCACATTCTCAGGATAAATGAGCTTGTCTCCACGTGTACTCTCTCCATGCCTGCTACAGGTGAAAAATCCATCCACTCTGTTGCCATTTACAGCTCAACTTTTGGAGTTGTTCAACTAATGTTTGGAAGAAAATGAAATTGTAGGTCATTGCTATGAGTGGTAGCAAACTAATAATGTTTATTGCTTCTATATAGAGATAGACTTTTGTAAGTTACCCTTCAGATTCTTTAGTGTGACAGGACAGTTTAGAAAATGTAGGATCTGAAAAGAGATTTTGCATAGTGGTCTAAGTATCTGCCAGTGAGCCAAGCAATTCACCAAGAAAAGAAAGAAAGAAAGAAAGAAAGAAAGAAAGAAAGAAAGAAAGAAAGAAAAAAAAAAAGAAAGAAAGAAAGAAAAAAAGAAAGAAAGAAAGAAAGAAAGAAAGAAGGAAAGAAAGAAAACAAGCATAACAAATAGAACAGAAGAAGTAGGATGCTAAAGCTAACAAATTAAAGTTTGGCAAAAAGTAACATGTAAATAGCTAATTATTTACTTTTGTGCTTTCTTGTTTTAGATTATTTCTATCAGTTGCAGTTTTTCTAGTTTCATGTGCCTAATTTATTGAATGGGTGCTATTCTGTTTATGTCTGTCCTGGTTTTTCTTGGCTACAGAATAATTCTGTTACAGGGCAACACTGGTTTGATCTTTGATTTACTCTGCAATGAGACTTGATGGCTGGGCTGCTGTAGACTCATAGTTACTCCTGTTCTGTATGAAATTCACCCTGCTGATTAGATTTCTAATGACTGTAACATGTAATTTACATAGAATTGCAATTATAGATGCATACAGCTATTGTACTAGGAAAAAAATGGTATTTCTGGTGTGCCAATAAATGATTTTTACAAGAGAGCATCATGTGTCTCTTGAGAATATCTTGTGCTTTTTTTGTTTGTTTTTGGATTTTTTTTTTTTTTTTTCTTATTTGGGAATGACAATTCCCTTTGTCAAAGCCACATTCCTTCAGTCAAGTGTAATGGGAAAGCCCCCCAGAGTTCTTGAATCAAGTATGTTATTGTATTCACCCCTTCTCCTGGGAGTACTAGCTCCTCCATCTTAACTTCATGTGAAACATAGTTTCATGTGGGTAGGGCCTGCTTACAACCAACAGGGACTCACTTTAGCAAACCTGCTCCTAAAGAAGCCGCGCACTTGTACTGCAAAATGTAGTGTCACTGGCTTTTTCAAACCTCATTCTTTCAACATTTCTTTGAATGTTTGTATGGCAAAATAATACAATTGTATTTTTGTACATTCATATAGCTAAACAATATGATTGCTTTTAAATAACTATGACATTATGGATCTCCTTTACATTGTTTATAGCCTCTTAAAATAACTGCCTTTGTTTTTTATTAAAGAAAAACATCACCTCTGAGTATACGATTTAGGTTACTATCATACCACAGAGTGGAGTGTTCACTACTTGGTAGCAGCTGCTACTCTGCCTCCATCGGGGTTTCTGCTTATCCTCTTTCCTCCTCATCCCCACCCCACCCTAATGCTTTTTTCTTCCTCTGTTGGGCCCATCTCTCTCTCTTTTCTCTCTTCTCTTCACTCCCTAATGGAACACTTTGGCTATATTTTACTCTTCTTGTGGTCCTAAGGATAATGGAACTTCTGATTCCTGCTATTTTTCTCATAGGAGTGATTAAGTAATTTATAAGAAATCATTCCATTTTCTGGAAATGAGATACTTTTCCTCTGCCTCTAATGTGTGCTTTAATCTTTTGCCTATCTATTCAACATACTGATAAGAAATCAAGGCTTGTTGAATCAGGATATCTGATTATGAATCAAGGGAACTATAGTAATTAAAGAAGCTCTCATCTGTGGCTGGAGGCAGGTGAAAGGCAACCATACATTGATGTCTCTCTCCCTCTTTGCCTTGCTCTCTTCCCCTCTCTCTAGAAATAATAAATAAAATCTTTAGATAAAAAAAAAAAACTCTCAATCACACTCCTTTATCATTTATATGACTATGGCTAAAGATGCCTTCAAAGAGATGTGCCAGCTACTTCAACTGAAATTGGCATTCAGGGAATCTTAGGTCTAACATACATCACACATAACTGAGGCTACCTAAATCTTGTCTTTATCTGAAGAACCAGCTTTTTGGATACACACAGAATGTGTGGTATTGAATAAGAGTGAACAGTTGAGGTATCTAATTAAATTAGAAAGCTGAAGGTATAGAATTAGATCTCACAGAATTAGAAAGCAGGAATAGTTGAATAAACTTCTGAATTTAGTTTTAAAAAATCACTAAACTATACATTTAAAAGGATGAAGGGCCATGTGGAACATGACCAAGGTTCTCCTCACAGCCTCCCTCACACCACACCTATTAGCTGGCTCCTATTTTACCAAATCTATCCTCTGAGGTAATGCCCAAAGCAGAAGGAGAGGGGTGTCAAGGACCTAGAAGCTGACTCCAGACCCTACCTTTTCTTTACCTGCCCTCCTACCCCCAGGCAATGGATGGTCTTTGCCTTGCCTCCTCTTTCCATCTGGTGAAGATGAACTCTACATTCATTCTCTACTTTCCTACCAGGGGCTTTCACCTGCCCCTTTCCTGAGGGCTACAATGGTGAAGGTAGAAAGTTTGGTTACAATTAAGGAAGCAATTCAAAATAGCTCTTACATACTCCCTGTGGTTATGAATCCAGTTCACGTATGTGTTTTTCCCACCAGGTAAAAATTACACATCCATCATGAAATCTGAAAGGAATCATATCATGATTCATAATCTTGCCCTTTTTTTCCCTAGTAATGAATGAAATTCTCTAATAATGAAGATAACAATAATTTCACTAATAAGCATGGCTGAATGTTACATTTTAATTATCTGTTTATCAACTTATAAACCATCTTTTGAGGTATGACCATGATTTTTAATGTGTGAAGAAAGAAAACCATAAAGCTAAAGACACCACCTTGAAGAGAAGAACTTTAGGAAGGTATAAAGTAGTGCTTCTCAGCCATGGCTCAAATTCTCTAATAAGGGCAGTATGTTCAGCCGTTCACTTACATGTTCTGCACAGAGAAAGGGACACAAAGTGAGATGAAGCATGTAAGAATGATTTGACTGGTAAAAATGGAAGACATGTTAAAAACAAGTATAATTATTGTTGCCTCTACACTCTCGCTATCGGCAACCCTGAGGGCAAGCAGTAGCTCAGAAGTGGAGGACAGTTTCTGGCCGTGGCTGAATCCTGGTCCTGGTCCCAGGTGTGCCAGCTCCTGCCATGGAGCAAGCGCTGAAAACTCACGCAGTTATCTATTCTCTCTAGTTACCACTTGTGGTATTATAGATTTATTGAATGTACTGATGTATTGTTGTATTGCCATTTAACAAACTACTTTCAAGGAAAGATTGAGGTATTAAATATGAAGTACTCTGCACTCTGTTTCTGGGCTGCATTTTCAACCTAATCATTAAGGACTTTATCATGAGCAAGTCATCTGAGGTAAATGAGAATCCTCATGGTTCCTTCCATAATGCTGATTTCCTCATGTGACCTGTGAAAAAACCCTTCCATTCACTATATTTTCCTAATTGCCTGGTAGGTTGTGTGGCTGTCAGATAGGGAGAAACGTCTCCAGTCCTATCGGTTGGGCAGGCTTAAAATGATGAGCAGCTGAAGGTTAATTGCAGCTTCTCAAGAGGTTGGTTTTATGGTTGGCAATATCACAGGCTTTGCAGAATATGCAAATCTTAACTAGGTATAATGATGCACTCTGACTTGATATATTATCAGCAGGAAAAAAATTATAACTATTTGTGAGGAAAAAAATCAATCTTTAAAGCTTTTGAGGATCATACAAAACTCCATGCCACTAATAAATTCCATGTCTGTAAGATTTCAACCAAGACCAAGAATTAAGATGCAGTGCACTTACCACCTACAATACATACACTGTGTACAAGTTAGTTGGCCATCACCAAGTTCAGGGGACACTTGATATTAAGAGAATCTAAGTGCCTGCTCTCCATGCCTTGGGAATGGATAGAGAATCTCAGTGGACCAGATGAAGCACTGAGGGCCAGTCTAGGGGCAATGGTGATGTCACATCAGGGGCTCAAAGGAAACATGAAAGAACACGGTACAGGGATGACTCAGTAACATTGATATTCAAATGCATTTCACATGGGCTCCTTTTCCTTTAGAAGTGGGTCTTGGGCTTCCTCTTAAAGCTTCTTGCAGGTGTTTGGCAGTAACTAAAGGTAAACACAAACAAAACAAACAAAGAAAAATGAACACCCCACACAACCCGTTCTTTCTCATCTTTTTGTCTCTGCTCAAGCTCTGCTTCCAGAAAGACAGGGTCTGATTCTGCTTGGATCCTGTGTCTGCCTCTTAGCCAAGGGAGGGCAGGACATCGTGACTTAGCACCCCAGCCACCGCATTCCATCTGACTGCCCTTTGCACACAAGGAGGGTGGGCCCTGGTGGCAGAAGGGCAGAGCTGCAGGCTCTCGGTCAGGCTCTGAGTGAATGAGTGTGGCTGAAGTTCGAGCCTTTCATTTCTGGGGTGTGTTCTTTGTTTTACGAAAGCAAATGTTTTAGAAATGGCAGGAAGCGAGGAGGCTCGATTTCAATCTCTGTGCAGAATAAACAATGAAGCAGGAAACTCTCTTCAGTCTCGAATTTATGTCTCAGAATATCAAATGCTCACAACTGATTTGGCCTCAAAAAACAACAGAGCTTCCACAACAGAGTCAAAACTGGGGCCACAACCAACATTCCCTAATACATCTTTTCCAAGCAATGAACAGAAGAAATTGCTGTCTCTGAGCTACTCAAAACCTGATCTGGGATTTTTTTTTTTTTTTTTTTTTTTTTTTTTTGGTATGGTATACACAGCTGGTAAGAAAGTACAGTTATTCTTTGGGTATTGCTGATCTGAATACCTGTCTCGACATGGTCTTCCAAGTCAGAGAAACCAGGTTCCCAAATTAACCACTTAATAGATATGAGTTTGGACAAATTAATTTAACCTCAATCAGCCTTAATTTGTCACAAACTAGAGGTAATTATAGCTACAGGACAAGGCGATTGTGAGGATCCCATTAGAAAATAATGTATGAAGCGCCTGGCTCAACACCTCTTTGGGATTCCTTTTAGTTAGACTCTGGTCAGCCTTTGCCCTGGGAAGTGGTTGGTATATAAATTCAATGCACACTGCTAGAATGTTTTCATTGTGGATGTGGGAAGGAAAAGGTTTATCAAGGTTTTGACCTTGAATAACTTCTAAAGACTTATATCCATGAGTAAAGCTCCTTACCAGTACTTTTTAGGGCAAGTAATAATAATTGCTACCATTACTTTAGGGCTTACAGTGTGCCTGGTGCTGTTATAATACTTCATTTTTATTAACTAGTTTAATCTAAAAGCAGCCCTAGGAGGTGACATTACCGTTAGCCCTGATTTTAAACATCAGGTGTGTGTAATTTGCCCATGGTCACACAGCAGGTAAATGAGAGAGCTTGGATGAACCCTGTGTGTTGGTTCTAGGGCCTTGGCTCCTAACTATCCCGCCTTACTCTCTCCAAATAGCACAGAAGCACTACCTCACCCGCACCACAGTGGGCTGTTCCACTTCCTCCCTGAGTGCAAAGCTATTTGGAGTAACAAATGAAAACTCCAATTTTAAAATTATGTTTGAGTCTCCAAGAATCTTTTCAAGTTTTAAGTTTTGCTAGAAAGGTACTTCATACGCAGATGAGGTTTTTGATGACAGGGCCGTGTGTTCTTCAATATTATTCCATATATCCACTGTCACTGTGTAAATGTGACCAAACCAACCACAACCAACTGTGAACATACCTATAGTACCTGGTTGTGGTCAAGCTTCTCAGCTCCATCTATTCACTAGAATGGCATGTTTGGCATGAAGATATTATCAATTGGGATCGAATAGTGCTCTCAAAGTAGGGAGAAATAGGTCTTCTCCTCATTTCCTAGAATAGATTTAAATGGTTTATGTCCACGTATTTAACTATTTTAGATACCTCATGTAAGTGGAGTAATGCAACATTTGCCCTGATATGACTGGTTTACTTCTTTTAGCATAATGTTCCAACAGTTCATCCATGTTGTTGCATATTATAGAATTTACTATTTTTTTAAAGATTTTATTTATTAGTTTTTAGAGAGAGGGGAAGGGAGAGAGGCAGAGAGGGAGAGAGACATCAATGTATGGTTGTCTGGTTGTCTTTCACCTGCCTCCAGCTATGGATCCGGCTGGAGACCTGGCGTGCCACCTGGTTATGGTGCCCTGGCTGGGAATCGAACCAGTGACTTTTGGGTTCGCAGGCCGGTGTCTTATCCACTGTGCCACCAGCCAGGGCTAGAATTTACTACTTTTTTAAGGCTGAAGAATATTCCATTGTATATATAGACCATATTATTCTTTATTCATTCATCCACAGATGGACATCTAAACTGTTTCCGTTGCTTGGCTCTTGTGAATAATTCTGCAATGAACATGGGGGTGATAAAACACATAGCATCAAAGAGCAGAAAGATGATTGCTGGAGGTTAGGTCAGGAGGACTGGGGAATTGCTAATCAGCAGGCCTCAAGTGTCAGCTAAGTAAGATGAATGCCTTCTAGAGATCTACTGTACATTGTGCTTATGGTTAACAGTACTGTATTGTGCACATAAAAATTCTCCAAGAGAGTAGATCTAATGTTAACTGTTCTTGCCACAGTAAAAAAAGAAAAAGTGTTTTTAAGATTTAAGTCCAGCACCTGGTGAAATTCTGATGGAGACCTGGTCTTCTTGCTACCTAGCTCTTGACCTTGGCCCTCTTGGAGGGTCACCAAGCTGGGGGTAAAGAGGCTCTCTTCTCTAAGCTTTGTTGCTCATCTAGTGTCCTGGAGGATGGAGAACAAAGTCAACTTCAGGCAAAATTCCAAAGTAAACATAGTGTCTCTTTGGCACCCTTCCACTCTCCTTTTTGTGCCCACCACTTCTCACCCAGAGTACAATATGCAAAGTACTGAAAGCTTCCCACAGCTACAACTGTCCCCATGACTCAGGAGCCTTGCTCAGGTCCATCTCTCCTCCATTTCCCTCACTGATCAAGTTCTCTAGTCCCCAGTGGCTAGGGTATTGCTGTATCAGACTAAAAATCCCTAGCAGTTTCTTATAACTTCCCGCTAAGCTATTTATATAGGCTTCTTATAATGCAAGTTTCGACCACATCAGAAACCCTATTCATTACTTGACAGTGTCTGAAAAGAATCTGGACCAACGTCAGCAGGAAGAAGGCTGGACTGCAGAACATAATTGCGGCCAAGGTGCAGAAAGAACGTGTTGAAATAAACAGACTCCACCCTCTGAGACAGCAGCAGGATCTCCTTGGAAGGAGAGAAGCTGCAGCGTGGGTCACCCAACCCCAATCAGAACCTAGCTCAGAAATACAGGGTCTACACAAAATAATTCCCCAGGGCCTTGCCCTCTTGCACCCACCTCCTCTTGTTGTACCTATTCAGGACCATGCCTCTCAGCACACACAGCAGCTGTAGGCAGAGGGGTGCTGACATCTGAGGCCTGAGAAGGGAAGACTTCAGAGGCCAGTCATGTTAAGGGTATTTTACTAATATCCTTAAAGATAAAAATCACTTTTTGAAGTGAAGTAGAACAAAAGAGTGGAAGTTAGGAGCAGGATGGCTGAAGCATAAGAAGTTTTAAAACTGCAGCCATTGCTGCACTGAGGACACTGTAGACTACTGCTTTGGGGGAAAGCTTTTTAAATTCTGTTGGTTTTCTCCTCCTCCTTCTCCTCCTCCCCCACCTCTCCTCCCCCTCCTCTTCCTCCTCCTCCTTCTTCTTTTGTTCAAACACTTTAAAGGGACCTCTGGTTGTTTAAAAGAGAAGTCCCCTCCCAGCCCTGTAAGGATGATTGAGAGAATGTACAGCTAACTGCTCTGTGCAGTGCTGTGAGTGTGTCATCTTTGTGCAGGTAGGGTTTGGGCATAGACATTTGTTTGTTTGAAGGGACTTCCTATTACTTCTCATAGCCTGGAGATTGCAGCTGGGGGTCTCCAAAGAATGAAAAGGTGGAAAAAATACTCTAAATGGATGGTCTCCAGGAACACTGAAGCAGAAGAGGACCCATGGAAAGAAAGAGCCAGCAGCTGACTTCTCTCATGCTTTTCTCCCCACTTGGCAGACTTTGATTTATCTTCAGGATACGGGTATGCTAGGGGGTAGGAGGATATAAGGGGACTAAATGGCGATGAAATTACAATAAAAAGATGTAAAAATATGGATAAATTTTCACAATGTTTTAGTGCATAAACATCTGCGCAAAGAAAAAAAATAAAGCAGTAATTATAATTGTGGTCACATCCTTCACTGAACCACTCAATAGCCTGAGGGGTCAAGTTCAAATAGCAAATACCTCCACCTGCTGGTAGAAGCCTGTCTCTGCAGTTCTCACAGTGAATCATTTCCTCAAAAACAAGATAATTTGTTGGGAAAATTATGGAGTAAATGTCATCTTTTCATCTTAAACTGCAAATGTATAATGATTCAATTACTAAAATACTATATCACTCAAGAGGGTGAGGATTAAATAGAACTTCCAGGAAGTAAAAGAAAAGAAACATTTGTTGACATTGGCTTTAAGGTATATATAAGATTCTATCTTTCCTGTGAACTTAGATAAAACCTAGGCCTGGGATAACTTTTTTAAATATTTTATTTATTTATGAGAGAGAGACAGAGAGAGAGAGAGAGAATATCATCAATGCATGAGAGGAACATCAATTGCTTGCCTCCACCTGGCCCGCAACCCAGGTAAGTGCCCTGACTGGGAATCAAACAGGTTTGTGAAGCAACACCAAACTCACTAAGCCACACCAGTTAAGGCTGGGCTAACAGTTGGTTTTTGGTTTCTGTTTTTTGGCTTGTTTTCCCCTAGCATATTTGGCCTTATAGTTTCATTTAATTATGGTGCCTTAATCTAGTTTAAAACTTCTTATAAGGCCTATATTTTTTTATACTATTAACAGTGAGCACAGTACCTTGTATATAGTGGGGGCTCATTTGGTGATGTTTAGTTAACTTTCCAAGTTGGCCAGCACTCCCAGGTCCTTCTTTCACCAGGGACATGACTGTAGGGCAGTCCCAGAGTCATGGTTTTAAAATCTAGTTCAGGTTAGAAAATAACCACTCCCACAATAAGTATATGGATTTATACTTAAGTATAGGGCAGGGTGGGAATAAAGAGAAGGAGCCAGTTCCCAGAAAACAAGGTCCTGGGGAAACAGTGTGTCTGGCTACTCTACGGTCAATTTGGTTCACTGATGTACCCAAGTGCCCAGCATAATTCTATGCACATAGCAGGTGCTTAACAAAATATCAAATAAGTCAGTAAATTAAAAGATTGAATTTGAAAAATAGAGGTAGGTTATGTTAAGCAAAACTATGTTTAATGAACTATATAATACACCTAGGAAAACAAGAAATGCAAAAAAGAAAAGCCCCACATTTGTGTGAGAGCAGCTGTCAATACATCATCCGGACTCCGGGGCTCTGTTTTTGAAAATACCAGGTGAAAAGGAACTTATTTTTCTCTGTATTATATGTCTTAAGCTAACAAATGTGACCCCTCATTATCTTAGCACCTTATTGGTTAGGGCTTTAAATATGGGTGATTAAGCCACTCGGAAGCGTTCAAGTATTTGGCTTTTGAGAAGGTCCCCAAATTCCAAAGCCAATAATATTTGTGTAGGAGCTATCTGCTTTATCTGGTAAATCCTGCAATTAATCAATCTCACAGGAAGAGCGGGTCAAAACATGGGCCCCACTGGGGGCTTGTCTGGCAAAGGCCCTGAGACAAGGTGACAGGGAGGCTGTCCCCAGTGCACGTTGCCTCATCATCATCTGTTGAAATCCTGTGCTTAGCAGATTGCTCACTTCCTTTCCTCTCAGCATTTGGTCGTATCTCTTTGCTAACTTTCCCCAGAATTAACTTCATGCATTTCCAAAAGAAATTGAAAGCTTTGTCTAAAACACAACTCTTATTGCATTGATAGTAATGCCAGAGATGATAATTGCGTTCAGTGTGCCTCCCTAATGTTACTAAGCAGGACCAACAGGCCAAGCCCAAGAAGACGCAGGTCCTTCCTCAAAGAGTCAAAGCACAGGTGCCAGAGAGGCTCCCTCAGTGCAGAGAGGGAGAGTAAACCATAGGAGAGAAGTCAAACACTGACTTCTCAAAATATTTCCAAATATAATCCCAACCCAAAAGTCAACATCTTAGTCATGCTCTTAACATTTCCTAGCGCTTTGAGCTTAGCCATTTTATGGAGTGATTAGGACAGAGAGCATTATCCTTACTTTGCAGACACTGAAATTGAGGAACTCAGGGATTCCCTGGTTTCAGCATATTCCACAGTGGGAATATAACTCACAAATTATTAAAATTGTGAGTTGAGGGTTAGGGAGAAGATGGGCTTTTAAAAACATTCCTGGCTTCTCATGAGACTACACTTAGCAAGTCAAACTACTGTATTAATGGGCAAATCAAATATGACAGGACCTGCAAGTGCCAGGAACACCCACTTGCTCCAAGACAAGCCAAATGTTTTTAGGCAACAAGCAAATGGTCACAGTCACAGCCAATTATAGAGAAGGCCGTGCAATCAGCCATGCTGCCTCCAGATTCTAAGGGCATTCAATTGTATAATAAATCAAGGCTCTCAGTCCTCTTACTAACTATTTAGAACAGCAGCACCTCAGTAGTAGTAACCTTGGTTAACAGATTCATATGTTACACACACTGTGTGAAATGTACTGAAATTCACTCATTGAGCAGAAAACTTAGCTCATTTTTGTTCACCCTTTCTATCTCTGGAGGACAAATGACCTGTTTATGGGACCACTTTGGACCTCTGGCATTTCCCTGAATTTCAAAACTGATTAGAAGTAGGGCAAAAGGCCAGAGAGCAGAACAAAACATGGAGAGGGTAAGTTGAATCAGCTAGCTGCAGGGCAGGCCTAATTCAAGTTTTCTGAACAGATTCCTTTTCAGAGAAGGGAAAACAATATGGAAAGATTTGAGAACCTCTTCAGCCACTTAGTTGTTAAGTAAGCTTGAACAATCTACTTAATGTCTCTAAGCCTTGGGTTCTTCATCTGCAAAGTAGGAAGAAAAATAGAACTTGCCTCAAAGAGCTTGTTAGAGGGCTAACTGGGGGAACGCATAGCAAAGGCCACACGGGAGCCCTTGGATAGTAGTCGTTGCACTTTTGAGGAACATGAAAGTGGTGTGCCAACACAATAAGGCCCACTGACAGGGGACTCAATGTTGGAAAATTTTAGCTTTGGGTAACAAACAGCTGATAAGCTTAGTAATTAATATATGTAAAAAGCTATTGATTCAGATACTGAAGGAAGAACCCACCTTGACTCCAAGACAGAAGATCTCTGCCCAAGACACAGATGAAAGAGAATGCTGCAGCTTTGTTCTCAACTTTTTCCCTGAATTCCAACCCCCTTTACCTACACCTTTCTTCTCCTTATAAAAGGGGACTGTTTATAATAGAATGTAAGAGGCTGTTAGGGTACACACCTGGTGTCTTATCAGATAGCCGACCATCTAAATAAGGCACCCGTAAAGATTCAGTCCCTGTCTCTGTTTCTTGGGTCTGGTTGATGATAGGCAACATGAATGCCTGCCTTTCCAGTTTCAGTACTTTGAAACATAATGACTGTTAACCTGTGTTTCTTCATTTAATATCTTTCTCTGATGGCCACTAGAATGGACCTCACAGTCCTTCAACTGCAGGGAGCATAACTAGGAGCCCCATATTTCTTTGCTATGTCTGTGCAGAAGCCACACCTTCCAGGGGATACCACCACCAATGACCAAGAGCATGGGACTCCTCTGACAGATGACTTTAGTTCCATAACTGCCCAAAGACCTTGCTGGATCCCCTGGGACCACGCAGCAGTCTGAGCTGTTCCCTCCTATTCTCCCCCCACCCTCCTTCACTGGGGGTCAGACTTGTATCACATTCCAACACTCTCCCATGATAACTTGGCTTCTTCCCCATCTTCTCCCCTATAGATATTTCCCCTAATAAAATCTTTGCATGTTTAATCCTATCTTCTCATTGGACAAACACATATTCCAAAGGTTTCTTTCCAACAGTGGGCAACTTATGCTTGTCCTGTGAGGTCTGGATAGCTTGTGCATTATTCGCAGGCATCGTGTCACCATAGCAGCCCCAGAGAAGAAACAGATGTGAAGCAGGAACAATACAGGTTTGGGGGCAAGATTGGCCTAAACAGATGTGAGCAACCTAATGCATACTTTCCCAGGGAACCACAGTTTTTGGTGTTTCTGGGCAGGGAGAGGTGAAAGGTTTTTTTTTTTTTCTTTTAGTTTTGTTTTTTAATTTTTATTTATTGATTTGAAATAAACATCAACTTGTTCCACCCATCCATGCATTGGTTGAACCTTCTATGTGCCCTGACTGGGGATTGAACCTACAACCTTGGTGCATCTGAACAATGCTCCAACAGACTGAGTGAGTTACCTGGCCAAGGCAAGAAAAGGTTTTGAAGATAATCTTCTTGGTCAACTAACTTAATGCCCCTACACCTCAATGTCCTAGACTAGAGTACAGAATGAGCTGGTATCAGATTTCAACCAGATCTGGGAGACCATAAGGTCTGTGTTTCCCAAACTTCGGTTACATTAATATTCCACTTTTTGGCCAACCCATGCACCGCCCAAACTATATGATTTTTCTTTAAGTAAATTTCTCTTTAACTTGAAATTTTAAAAGCAAATTTTATTTTGCTTTTCCATTTATCATAAATGGAAGACAATGTTATTAAATTCTAGTTAAATGCTAAAACCTGAAGAGTTTAAAGTCTGGGCCTGCTTTCTGTTGTAAGTACAGATGAATGAGTTTTAATATGCTAACATTAAAGACTTTACATAAAGACTAAGTGAAGACTGAAAGGGAATAATCTCTGGCGATGTGATTATCATCATATAAGCTTGGATCTGTGGTGTACCCAAAGCACCTGGTACCACAACATTCTCTTTAACATGGGGTGGGCTATCCCTCCCCATGTTCTTAGTTTGGACAATCTTTAGTTACCAGTTTTTCTCCTTGGAGACATGGTTAACAAGGGGTGTGGGCTCATGACCAGGCACTGAGTCAAGTAAACAGTGTGTTTATTAGCTCATTATTATCTTGGGTTTCCACAAGAATTTAGTACATCTAAGTAGATAATGGGGCTAGGTTCCACTTACTTGAAACTGTCTTAAGCAAAGCTAAGAAATAGTAAGTTTACCTTTGGATTTTCCATCTCTTCTTTTTCATTTCCTAATCCCTTACTCCCCATCCAAGTACCCACACATTATTTTTGCCTTTTGTTGCTCAGAGGTCTCCCTGGAAGTAGATGCACTCAGATCCCTCCTCTCATTCCTATTTTTTCATCCAGCTATTAAAGCTGATTGAGCTATTTCACACCAACATGTGAATGACTCAAAATTGACTCAGTGCTATGACCATCCAAGGGGTATTCAAAACTGATTTTAAGAACACATTTTTTAGTATCTAATCTGTCAAGGGACACCTTCAGCCCCCTACCCCCAAACATTACCATACAGGTGGAGTTATTTACTAAGATCAATCATTTTGATGTGGTTCTGTTACCAAACAAAGCAGGGCTTGTTCATGTTTCTGGTTGGATTTTCAATAAATTATTGAATGTGGGGTGTTGATGTCTCCCACTATGATTGAAATGCTGTCTGTTTCTTTTCTTAGATCTAATTTATTTCATATACTTAGGTGCTCCAGTGTTGGGTGCATATGTATTGATAATTGTATCATCATGTTGCATTGACCCACTTATTTTATGTAATGATTTTCCTTGTTTCTAAAGGCAATTTTAACATAAACTCTACTTTATCAACAAGTTTTATATTTTATAGTCTCACATTGCCATCCAATGTCCTTTCATTTCTACCAGAAACACTCTTTACCATAGTAGGGAGCAAACAAAGAGCTAATTTCAGCAGAATTATTCTAAAAAACTATGAGGCAGGATAAAAAGAATTCAACATGCTTATTGAATAAAATGTAGCCAGTGAAATTAATTCTGTAATACTGAGTGAATTGAACTGAAGAAAAAATAAATCATATTGAGGAGCTAACTGATGATGCACATAAAAAGCACTAACTAGAGACACAGACTAGAATCTAAAGGCAAATGACCCTTCTGTCCAACTCAGCCAAGTTTGTTTATTCCCTTCAATAAACCACCACCACATTGGCCAATACCAATGCACTAGTGTTTTGGTTTTTTTTTTTAATTTTATTGTTGCTGTATTACATCCATCCCCTTTTTGCTCCCCTCTGTCCCCCTCCCCACCCACCCATTCCCCCCAAAGTCAATCCCACCTATTGTCCATGTCCATGGTTCCTTTATACTAGGTTCTTGTCTAAGCTGCTCCCCTTCCTTGCCTCTGCCTCCCCCCTCCCCCCAACCCCTTTGCCCCCTGACCACTGAAGGCCTATTCACTGTATTCATATATTTGGTTCTGTTTTACTTGTTGTTAGTTTTGTTCATTATTGTCCTGTAATGGGTGAGATCATATGATATTTGTCCTTCACTGACTAGCTTATTTCACTCAGCATAATACTCTCCAGTTCCATCCATGTTGTTGCAAAGGGTACAA
>PVIW01013796.1:0-25914 GCA_004026585.1 Noctilio leporinus | reverse complement strand
CATTGATCTCTATGTCTATTCTTATGCCAGTACCATGCTGTTTTGATGACAGTAGCCTTGTAGTATTGTTTGAAGTCCGGTATTGTGATTCCTCCTACCTTGTTCTTCTTTCTCAAGATTGTGGTGGCTATTCGTGGGCGTTTTTGGCTCCATATAAATTTTTGAAGTATTTTTTCTATTTCTGTGAAGTCTGTCATTGATATTTTAATTGGGATTGCATTGAATATGTAGGTTGCTTGGGTAGTATGGACATTTTAATGATGTTAATTCTTCCCATCCATGAACATGGTATATGCTTCCATTTATTTGTGTCTTCCTTGATTTCTTTCTTCATTGTGCTGTAGTTTTCTAAGTACAGGTCTTTGACCTCCTTAGTTAAGTTTATTCCTAGGTACTTTATTTTTCTTGTTGTTATGGTAAATGGGATTTGTTTTTTCGCTTCTATTTCTGTTGTTTCATTATTGGTATACAAAAATGCTTTTGATTTCTGGATATTGACTTTATACCCAACTATTTTGCTAAATTTGCTTATTAGGTTGAGTAAGTTTTTGGTGGAGCCCATCGGGTTTTGTATGTACACTATCATATCATCTGCAAATAATGACAGTTTGACTTCCTCCTTAAAAAATATTTAAAACCCTCCAGTGAGGTAAAATATTTCTTTATTTGTCATTTAGTTGTTTTTTACAAGCTGATTATGTAGCTCATTTTTCTGTTTTTTTTTTTTTTTTTTCCTCTTATGTGCCCCTACAATACAAACTCCTTTCTCAACTAGTTGGGAAATAATCTCTTTAGTGGTCAGGATGCCCTTGAAGAGTTTTACTAATTTTCACATGGAATATTACGTCTTTCCCTTGACTACCTATGAAATTCCCATGTTAGTATATTTTTAACCAAATTTTGAAACCCTGATAAATCCTGGGGTTCTTTGTGGCTCAGTTGTTGTGATGGACCAGCCGTCCCTGGATTACGCACAGGGTTTGGATGGCTGAGAACACAAGAAAGAGAGAAGAGACAAAGTTGGGGTTGGGAGGCTCGCCCAAGCCACGAGTCCCATTTATTAATCACACTCAGCTTATAAGCAGGTATTACTGGCAACTGCTCAACTGGAACCAGGAAGCCAAGCTAGCCACAGAGAACAAGGCATGGCACACTCTCTGCTTTGCATGCTTCATGGGCTACAGGGTAAACACACTAGGCTGACTCCCTATACACAGTGTCCATTCTGGGTCCACCTGGCACTAGAGCCGACCTTGCCAAAAGCCCTTTTCTGCTAGCTGGGCCTTGCCAAACAGACTAGCAGTCCCTAACAAGTTGTCATACTCATGGTCAAAGAATCACATTCCAGCAACTACAAATAGTAATCAAATAGTAATTTTAGAAGATTTCTTTTATGTATATATTACAAATACCATAAAAGGCAATCCAATTCATACCCTGAGTAGAACATCCTTCTAGTCCCTTCACACAGCCACACCAGACCCTCTTGGCCCAGGCTATAACACTCTCCCACTCAGATTTTCTCCCTTTCTCTTCCTTACTCTTCCCTAGGTCATTATTATGTAGATTAGCTTGCCCTCTGTTGTGTCCTCTTCTCTTTCATATCTACTTCTCCTGCTTAGTTTTTTCCTACTCATTCTTTTGATTATAGATCACAAAAAGCAAGGGTAAGGAACTTAACTAGGCACATTCACACTTTGACCAATTTTGTTCTTGTAACATGTAGAATATTTGACAAAGCCCATTGCAGCCTGCTAACTCTCAAAGGCCTCTGATAGATGAAACAAGAATCAAATCAGCAATTTGGAATATAAGGAAGCAATAAACACCCAATCAGAACATCAGAAAGAAAAAAGAATCCAAAACATGAGGATAGGGTAAGAAGCCTTTGGGACAACTTCAAGTGTACCAATTACACATCAGTGGGGTGCTGGAAAGGGGAGAGAGAGAGAGAGCAAGAAATTGAACATTTATTTGAAAAAAATCATGACAGAAACTTCTGTAACCAGGTGAAGGAAATAGACATACAAGTCCAGAAAGTCCAGAGAGTCCCAAATAAAATGAACCCAAATAGGCCCACTCCAACACATATCATAATTAAAGTGTGAAAGTTTAAAGACAAAGAGAGAATCTTAAAAGCAGCAAGAGAAAAACAGTAGGTTACCTACAAGGGAGCTCCCATAAGACTGTCAGCTGATTTCTCAACAGAAACCTTTGCAGAACAGAAGGGATTGACAAGAAATATTCAAAGTGATGGAAAGCAAAGTCCTATAACCAAGTTACTCTACCCAACAAAGCTATCATTTAGAATTGAAGGAGAGATAAAGAGCTTCCCAGACCAAAACAAACAAACAAACAAAAATAAACCAACAAAAAATGCTAAAGGAGTTCATCACTATCAAACAAGTATTATATAAAATGTTAAAGGGTCTTCTTTAAGAATAAGAAGGGGGAGGGGGACATAGGGGAGTAAAAAGGGGATGGATGTAATACAACAACAATAAAATTAAATTAAAAAAAAAATAAGAAAGCCTGGCTGGTGGTATAGTGGATAAGGCACCAGCCTGTGAACCCAAGGGTCGCTGGTTTGATTCCTAGCCAGGGCACATAACCAGGGTGCAAGCCAGGTCTCTAGCCATGTCCTTAGCAGGAGGCAGGTGAAAGGTAACCATACATTGATGTTTCTCTCCCTCCCCTCTCTGCCTCTCTCCCTTCCCTCTCTTTGAAAAATAAAAAATAAAATCTTTAAAATATTTCTTTTAAAAGAAGAATAAGAAGATGAAAATTATTAAAAATAAAATGGCAATAAATACAGGTCTATCAAAAATTGAATCTAGTTGCTGGTTTGATTTCCTGCCAGGGCACATAAACAGGTTACGAGCCAGGTCTCCAGCCAGGTCCGTAGCTGGAGGCAGGTGAAAGGCAACCATACGTTAATGTCTCTCTCCCTCTCTGCCTCTCTCCCTTCCCCTCTCTCTAAAAGATGATAAAATCTTTTTAAAAATTGAATCTAAAACACAAAATAAATGAGCAGAACAGAAACAGACTCACAGATACAGAGAACATTTTGACAGTTGTCAGATGGGAGGGGGTTTGGAGGGTAGGTGAAGGGATTAAAAAGTATAAATTGATTGTTACATAATAGTCATGGGATGTAAAATATAACATAGGGAAGGAATATAGTCAGTAATATTCTAATAACCACATATGTAGGGTGTTAGGAACAAAATTTATTGAGATGATCACTTAGTATATAATATCATTACTGGAGTGTACACCTGAAACTATTATAACAATGTACGCCAACTGTAATTGAAAAAAATAATTAAATAATTTTTAAAAAGTACTATTCCCTGTCTGGGTAGTTTAGTTGGTTAGAATATCACCTTGATACTGTGTTGCAGGTTTGACCCCTGGTCAAAAAGAATCAAACAATGAATGCCTAAATAAGTGGAATAACAAATTAATGTTTCTCTTTCTAGGTCCCTTTCTCTTTGTTTAAAAATCAAGAAATCAAAAACAATAGTACAAATACTCTTATCCAAAACTATTAGATAATTTGGATGAAATGGAACTGCTAGAAATGCAAAACCTATCAAGAGTAAATCACAAAGAAAGAAAATCCAAATAGACCTATAAATACTAAGGAGATTGAATCAATAATCAAAACTCTTCCAACAAAGAAAAATCCTGGACCTGCGGTCTTCACTGGTATATTCTACCATGCATTGAGAGAGAAACTAATTCTAATTTTTCTCAAACATTTCCAGAAAATTAAAGAGGGAATAATGCTTAAATCATCCTGAGGCTAGCATAACCTTGATACCAGTAACAAACAGGACACTACAAGTAAACTACACACTAACATCCCTGATGAACATTGTTGGAAAAATCCTCAATGAAATCATAGAAAAGTAGAATTCAGCAGCATACTTCAGGATTATGAGCAAGTGAGGCCATGATATGTGAATGGCTAATAAAGACATGAAAAAATGTGCAATTTCACTATCATTAGGGAAATACAAATCTCAACAACAGTGTGATAATAACACATCCATGAGAATGGCCACTATAAGAAAAGCAGAAAATAACAAGTGTTGGCTAAGATGTGGAGAAGCCTTTTGCTCTGTTGTGGGGGATATAAAATGTATAGCTGCTATAGAATAAAGTGTGGTGGTTTCTCAAAAAATTAAAAATATCTTTAATTTTTGTGACCCAGCAATTCTACTTTTGAAGAATTGAAAGCAGTATCTCAAAGAGATATTTGTATAATCATGTATACTGCATCATTATTCAGAATAGTTAAAATGTGGAAGCAATCCAACTGTCCATCAGTTAATGAATGGATAAGCAAAATGTGGTATATGCATACAATGGAATACTGTTCAGTCTTAAAAAGGAAGGACATCAGCAATAAGCTATAATATGGATGAAACTTAGGACATTGTGTTAAGTGAAATAAGCCAGACTTAAAAAGACAAATACTGTATGATTCCACTTATATGAGTTACTTAGAATAGTCAAAATCATAAAGTCAGTAAGTATAAGGTGCAGTAAGTATAAGACTGCACCTGCATCCTGTGGGACCTAGACCATCTCATCCATGTGGCTCGCTTGCCTGCCCACCATGAGGGTATATCTGCCATAGCCATCAGTGACATCTCAGGCACCATTGTCTCCTGTGCTGGAGCCCATTTGTCCCTGTGGAATGTCAATGGACAGCCCCTGGCCAGCATCACCACAGCCTGGGGCCCAGAAGGAGCCATTACCTGCTGCTGCATGGTGGAGGGGCCAGCATGGGACTCAAGCCATGTCATCATCACTGGAAGTCAAGACGGCATAGTCCGGGTTTGGAAGACTGAGGACATGAAGATGTCTGTTCCTGAGCTGGTGGCCTCAGAGGAGCCCTTGGCCCGGTCTGCCAGCCCAAGAGGCTATAAGTGGGAAAAGAATCTTGCTCTGTGCAGAGAGCTGGACTTCTGCGTTGCTTTGACTGGGAAGCCCAGCAAGACCAGCCTTGCAGTGACAGCTCTGGCCGTGTCCAGAAACCAGACCAAACTCCTTGTAGGTGACGAGAAGGGGAGAATATTCTGCTGGTCTGCAGAAGTATAGGAAGAAGGAGATGGTGGCCACCCTGGCCTGGCAGCTGTGGCAGCTGCTGGAATGACACAGTGCCTGGGTGCAAGGAAAACCTCAAGGTCTCCACCCCACGTGGCCCACTGAGGAAGAGCCCGTGGGACTGCCACCTTGAATGGTACAAGGATGTGCTGTTATAAATGAATGAGAGCTCACATGGGTCCTTGGGAATAGCACCTTGGGAGCCCAGACTCTCTGATACCACCTGTGCACCAAATCACATAGGTCTCATCTATTGAAAGAGCTTATTGCACTGAAAAAACAAATGGGTTGCTTACTGAAAACTAAGGGGAAATATTGTATTGTCTTTATTTTATTAAAGTGGTTGCCAGCATCTGAAGATGTTCAGATTTTAGCTAGCCAGGTCATTTATTATTTACTCCTAAAACAATAGTCACTTCTTTGTCTTTCTTTCCTATTATTCCATGCCCTTATTTTGGCTCATTTAATCCCTACCAAGTGTCTGGTTTCCAAATGTAGACAACTCAATATTTAGTTTTTCTATTTGTTTTATGTCTTTTGAACAGATTTTAAAACTCATTGATTGTTGTCTTCAGTATTTTTTAGAACACATTTTTAAAAAAGATTTTATTCATTATTCTCAGAGAGAAGGGCAGGGAGGGAGAAAAGGAGAGAAACATCAGTGTGTGGTTGCCTTTCACCTGCCTCCGGCTAAGGACCTGGCTGGAGACCTGGCTTGCAACCAGTTATGTGCCCTGACTGGGGTATCGAACCAGTGACCTTTGGGTTCACAGGCTGGTGCCAATCCACTGAGCCACACCAGCCAGATGTTGTCGTCAATATTTATATGCAAACTTTTGATGGTAAGTATGTCATTTGTATAAAACTACAAATTTACATTGCTTATTATCCATATGCTGCAATTGATGTACTGCTAGCTTAATCAAATAAAAACAAAAATCCAAAGGGGAACAAAAAGAAAATAAATTAGTGTATTCCTTATTTACAACTATTGAACCTCAATTGTTTTAACATTCATTACAAAAGTCAATTTCTCTTAAGTGTTAGCCTAAATAGATTCTTTTAACTTCTGGATTTATAAACAAAGTTATGAGAAAAGATTCCTTTGTTTGGCCCTGGCTAATGTGGCTCAGTGCATTGAGCACTGGACTGTGAACCAAAAGGTCACTGGTTTGATTCCCAGTCAGGGCACATGCCTGGATTGCAGGCCAGGCCATTTGGGGTCAAGTGAGAGGCAACCACACATTAATGTTTCTCTCCCTCTTTCTCCCTCCCTCCCCTTTCTCTAAAAATATATTTTAAAAAAATTTAAATTTCTTTGTTTGTATACATTATATATTAATCAACCTATTTTCATAAAGTTCATACTGATAAAATTATTTTACAATGGTCAACAAAAAGAATAGAATTAATGTCAGATACACACTGATTAGCATCAGAATCACAAGCTTTCTACCAATGCCCAACTTTAGACCGGTGAAATCAGAATCCACATTTTAACAAGAGCTATAAGTTACTCTTAAGACACTTGAAATTTGAGAAGTGATGGTAAATAATGGTAAATAATAATTAGATGAAAAGTTGTATTTATTATAGGTAGTACCAACATCTGACTCCTTTATTGTTTTTTTGCAGTGTGGTTTGTTTGAAAATTTTACATGTTGAAAGATACTCCATTTTATTATAATTTACTTTCTTCTATTACTATCAATACGTTAGGAAAACCTGAGTGAATGAGCTGCTTTGGCTGGAATAAAATTCAAATTCTGGGATAAAGATACAGAGATAAATTCAAATATAAACTTATTCACTTCATCATTCAGAAGCAAGAAGCTCTTGAAGCAGAAAAGGTAAATGCTAGAAGTGTAACCAGTTGCCACAGATGTCATTGATAAAGATAACAGTATAGAAGCTAGACCTTGACACTTCTGTGAATTATTCTGTGTTCTGGGTAGAGATGATGAGTAAGAATGATAACATTTGATATCATGGACGAAGTCACTGGTTTTTGATGGCCGAGTACCTTTTAAATGTAAAGGAACTGCACATTCTTATTTTCTCAAAACACTAGTACTCTTCCTTCTGTCTTTTTAATATTAAAAAGTGCCTACTGATTCTGTGATAGTAAACCAGAATTTTAAAATAATTAACACTGTCCCTTCAAAAGAAAAGTGTCACGTTAGTAGCAAGTAGGAGAGTTTCTGCTTTTAAAGTAAACAGGCTACACAGTGGGAGGATAGTGAAAGCAGATCTTTGGACGTGCTCCCTTCTTAGCTGATTGGTTTCAGAAAAGGTGTTATTTTGAAAATTTTCATATCTGCCCACTTTAAAAAGCTTGGGTAGACATTTCTAATTCATTTAAAAATATCTTCTTCAAAATGACTCTCTAATGAGTTTTAAGCCTATTTGTTAAATCCAATTTTTAAAATATATAAAAACAAAATACCACTGACTAGTAGGCAAAAGCATAGTTTTAAAAGATAGTTATTAAATTGGTGGAGTAGGAAAAGGCTTTTCTTTCTTGTCTGCAGGGTTTACTCAATTCTGTTCTAATTCAGGTCCATGGTGCCCCATGTGCAATTCTAAAATCCAAAATGCTCTAAAAATCAAAAGTTTTCTTCGAAACTCATTTGGCAGCAAAACCTGACCTGAATTCATTTGAGTCTATTTACAGTTCTTATTTCCCCATGCATTGTCCCTACTCACATGTTTTGCTGCACAAACATGAGGGTGTTTCATTATGGGCTGCTGCCCCAGGCTTCCCTGGGGTGCTTTATAATATAAGCTATACGAATTTTCCAAAATTCATAAAATTCTGGCTATCCCAAATTCATTTGATCCTAAGGATTTTGAACCTATGCAGATTCCCAGCACTTGATATGAGATGATTAAAGAATTACAAAGTGGACCTGGCTGGTGGCACAGTGGATAAGGTGCCAGCCTGTGAACCCACAAGTTGCTGGTTCGATTCCCAGCCAGGGCACATAACCAGGGTGCAAGCCAGGTCTCCGGCTAGCTCCATAGTTGGAGGCAGGTGAGAGGCAACCATACCCTGATGTCTCTCTGCCTCTCTCCCTTCTCCTCTCTCTGGAAATGTACTGCAGCAAATGGAGGGTACTTTGAAGGTGACTAAAGTTTAAACATGTAAGAATAAATACACATTTTTAAATAAATAAATTCCATTTTGGGAAATATATATATATATATTTTTTTTTTTTGGGAAATATATATATATATGTACACACACACACACACACATATATATATATATATATGTGTATATATATATATATATATATATATATATATATATATAATTTATTTATTTTTCCACTTTGTCCTTACAGGGAAGTTTTGACTTCTGGTAACACTCTGAGCTCAACTGAAGCTGAGAGCAGAGAGGTTTCTAAGAGATGCTTTTGCTGTATCTGTGATGTTAGGTAAGGGTGTCTTGGCTGGCTTTACAAATAGCCCAAGTCATGAGTTTAAAAGCACACCTGTAATGTGCCATATTGTACAAGTGTGAAAACCAATACCACCAACAATTTAGTAATAGTGTCCATTACATTTATATTGGAAAATGAAATATTATGTAGGGAGATAAGAATGTTTTCCAAACTCCTTAGCTGTTAGCAACTGTTTGCCAAGGAAACAAGTCCAGAACTATCTGGAGAGTCTAAAGATTAGATGACACGTGGGCTGGGATCCAAGGTCTCACCCTGGGAATGTTGCCATTCTTGCTATTATTAAAGAAATCTTTAATAATAAGTCCTTCCATTTCTATTCTCAGTATAAATATTTGTTGGTGTAACAGATGTATCTTTCTAAATGTAAGCTGAAAGAAGGAAGTACAAACTCAAATGTTTGTGGAAACATTTCATTTGGGAAACTTGAAAGAATGCTGATGTGTAATGGAGTCTGAGACTAGAGGATTTTGAGACTAAAGGTGTAATACATGATTTCACTAGCACTGCAGTTATGGACTGAAATGCTGAATTGGTTGTGTGTTTATTTAGGTGAAGGCTGGGTCAGAACTTTATGGGAAAGAAATGTGTCTTAAATTTTGAAATGAGAAAATTGATGGTATATGAACTGGTCTAAGGGTGGTAGAACAGAGTTCCATAGGGCAAAATTGCAAGAGCTCAAACTTATATTTCATCAACAAATAGAATATTTGCCTCATGGAAGATAAAAAAAATGTAACAGTAATACAACTGATTGACCCCACCAATGTCATAACAATTTATCTCGCTCTGAACTTAATATTATCAGGGAGTATCTAATGCCCCTGTTGAATAAGACTCATCCTGAATATTTAGCTTTCCTTCTTTAGTTTACCTGAATATTGGTTTCTTTCTGTTTATACCAAGATGCAGAATCCAAACACTTCCAACACCTGCATGAGTATCCCTCATGTATCCCTCAAGTATCATCCTTGTGTGGACTGTGGCTTTGTTGTCACACTTCTACCCTCACCGCCATGCACTGTGTTCTTCATATAGCAGCAGTCAGCATGGTACTTCCAAAAACAATAGCCAGATTATGTCAGTCTTTAGCCCAATGCTTTTCATATCAATTAGTGTTAAATTCAAACTTCTTCTCCTTAGGAAGTTGCTCTTTGCTACCCCTCCAACAGGTTTGCTATCACTTTGTTCCTTGCTCACCCTACTCTATTCACTTTTCCTTCTTACTCTCTCTTGAAAACACCCAAAACATTTCTACCTCATGGTCTTTGTACTTCCTAGTCCCTCTGCCAGGATGCTCTTTCCCCAGACATCTATTGCCAAGGCTTCTTCCTTTTCTTCTGCTCCAATGTTACCTTTTCAGAGAAGCCATTTCTGTCAATATCCTTCCATCTCACTCCAGAAATCCTGGTCTTCTTTACTCTGGTTTATATTTCTTCATAGTACCCATCATCTCCCAGCATATTTCAGGTCTGTCCTCCTACAAAAAAGCACAGGATTGATCTATTTTGTTCATGCAGTTTCTTCAGCTACCAGAGGAGTACCTGCAATATAGTGGACATTCATGGTTTATAAATGACCGGATACTTATTACTTCTTATCGTAGTAGATAAAAAGATCCATTGCTGTAGATTCATGCCAAATGTTTTAATGTTGATACTTAGAAACTTTGGATGCAATATTATAGCCTACTGCTTCTCAGTCAAAAGCACTATAATTTCTGAAGACAAGCTTATAGGAGTGCAGTCACTTGCTTTCCCCCACTTCAATCATGTAATCTTCCTTAAACTCTCCTTAATTCCAAATGCATAAAAGAAGCCCCCAATTGCTGTTCTCTGGAGCATTTTCTCAGTCTGTTGAAATCTTGCTTTCAGGTATATCCTCTGTTTGGCTCCAATAAATTTTATCAAAATTCTCTACAGGTGTGGGTGTTCTTTTTTTTAAATATTGTATTTATTTTTAGAGAGAGGGGAAAAGAGAGAGAAGGAGATGGAGAAAAACATCATGGATCAAAAAACTTTGGTACATTTACACAATGGAATACTACACAGCAGAAAGAAAGAAGGAACTCCTAACCTTTGCAACAACATGGATGGAACTGGAGAGTATTATGCTTAGTGAAATAAGCCAGTCAGTGAAGGACAAATATCCTATGATCTCACCCATTACAGGACAATAATGAACAAAACTAACAACAAGCAAAACAGAACCAGATATATGAATACAGTGAATAGGCCTTCAGTGGTTGGAGGGAAGGGGGTTAGAGGGAGGGGGGAGAAAGAGGCAAGGAAGGGGAGCAGTTTAGACAAGAACCTAGCATAAAGGAACCATGGACATGGACAACAGGTGGGGTTGACTTTGCGGGGGGAATGGGTGAGTGGGGAGGGGGACAGAGGGGAGCAAAAAGGGGATGGATGTAATACAACAACAATAAAATTAAATTAAAAAACAACAACAGCAGCAAAAAACATCATGTGTGGTTGCCTCTCATGCGCCCCCAACTGGAGACCTGGTGTGCAACCCAGGCTTATGCCCTGACTGGGAATCAAACCTGTGATACTTCAGTGTGCAGGCCAGTGCTCAATGCATTGAGCCACACCAACCAGGGCAGATTTGGGTGTCCTTATGTTGACAAAAATCTCTGAAGATATGCACGATTTGGAAAAATTCCAACACCCAACAGTCAGCAAATCTCTCAGGGAAATAGAAATAATTGCATACTATATCTAAAACTTATCTGTGATAGTCCATCGTTTCATTGTATCTCTAAAACATCTGACCTTTTAAAAATTTTATCCCTCTAGGTCAAAAAAGCAAAAGTTTAGTCAGGGCGAGGGCACTAAAATAATTATATTTCTAATTATAGTTAATAGACCTATTGTTGTAGATTCCTGCCCAATATTTTAATGATGACAGAGGAGTATGGGATGCAATTTTAGAGCCTCCTGCTCCTCAATCAAAAGCATTATAATTTCTGAAGACAAGCTTGTAAGAGTGCAGTTACTGGTGTGTATAATACCAAATCATCTGTGATTAATAAAACTTGAGAAAGAAGGGGAGGAGAGGACAGAGTATTCAGTCTTTCAGTAACATACTTGTCTTACACTTGCCAAATTTCTCCTAGGCAGTACTCTCTATGCTCAGGGGGGCCACGTGTTTAATTGTAAAAACCTGTCAGTACCATAGGATTCAAAAGACATCAATCATGTCTGTCAACGAGGAAAGAGTGACGACTGTGTGACTCTATTATCATTAGGAAAAGATGTGCTCAAGACAGAAGAATGTACTCCAACGAGGGCTGAGCATAGGTTACAGGAAAAGGGAGTTCCAGACTGTAAGGTCACCCACACTTTGGGACTGGGGACATTATAATTTTGACTTCATGCATTTCCATGTGTGCAGTAAGACATTATGTAACTCGGCCAGTCTTGGCTGTGCAGTACCCACCAAGTGCTTTCAAGTGCCTGTCATTATTAACAGTTCGGTGTATGGGGACCCCCATGGCTTTGTTCGGCTTTGGCAGAATGCAGTATTGCGTAACGAGGCTGGAGCTGGCGTCTATTCAAAACTATATTCCAAAAGGGCTGCTAGTCAAGCCACATGACAACTGGTTCTCTTTTTCTTACGACTTCATTCGAAGTGGACGATCAACATCAAAATTGCTGTATTTGGACAATTCCATTGGTGCAATGGGAATTTTCCGTTTTACTCCCAATTTATTATTTTATGCTAAGATCTCTGAATTATACCTAGCTTGAGCTTTAAAGACATAAGGGCCTAAATTCCAGCCTCCTGCGTTCTAAAGTGGGTGACCTTGGTCAGGTTTCTCATCTGTAAATTAGCCCTTTAACAAGTACTCTAGGAAGCTGGACGAAAGCCAGCAAAGCTCCTACTTTTAAATGGTACCATCTCGGGCAAGTTCTCTCACCTTTGTGATCAGCTGTTTCCCACCTTGTAAAGTGGGCCAGTCGTGGCTACCAGCGGCAATAGATGCGAATTTGATTAACAGAGGCAAAGCGCCCAAGTGCTCGGGCACTTGGAGGCTCACGAGTACCGGGTAAAAACGATACGAATGCTAGCGACCCTTCCCAAGGTTGATGCGCTAGACTTAAAGAAACTTTGGGAGCAGAACGGACAGGAAACCGGGACCAGGAGTGAGGCCCAGCGGCCGGGGCCCTCCAGCCCCGCGGGGGCGGTAGGATGACCCACGAAGCACGCGGACTGCAAACCGCCTCGCTCCACCCCCGCCCGGCTGAATCCGGGCCGCAAGTTCCGGGCGTTGGCGCCGCGAGGTCCCCTTCGGGCCCTCCCTCTTCTCCTCCTCCAGCGCCTCCAGCTGTGCCAGCTGCGCCTGAGCCCTGCCAATCCACCGCCACCACTGTGCCGCCAGGTCCTTCAGGTAGGAGCTGCGCGGGGGCCGGAGCGCGAGGGGCTCCCGCGGGGGCCCGGTTTCCGCGCCCGCTCCGTCGGTCCCTCCTCCTGCCAGCCCCCGGCAGCTGGCGGCTCCCCGCCCTACTGGGACGGCGCCCTGGGGCCTCCGGGACCTGCCTCCCCGGCCGCCCTCGGGGCGAGGGGGCACCTCCTGCGCACGCCTTCCCGTCCGGTTCCTGCAGAGGGGATGCCAACAGCTTCTCCTGCTTTTGCCAGGTCCCGGGCGGCCGGCGAGAGCGCAGAGCCGCGCGAGCCCCAGGCCAAGTTTGGGGCGGTCCTCGGCCGGGTGCACCCGCCCCTCCGCCGCCCCCATCCTCTCGCATGGCCCCCGGTCTGGCGCCCGCGGGTTGGGTCGCGGGCGTGGGGTTCGCGCGCGGTGAGATGGCAGGGATCGCGGGCGCAACGGG
Organism: Noctilio leporinus; assembly: GCA_004026585.1. NCBI lineage: Eukaryota > Metazoa > Chordata > Mammalia > Chiroptera > Noctilionidae > Noctilio > Noctilio leporinus. The sequence continues at coordinate 12,494 of PVIW01013796.1, read as the reverse complement.
AGGCTCAGAGCCCAGACGGCCAGTTCTACAGCCCCGGGCGTGTGGCCACACAGCTGCTCGCTGTGGCGCCAGGGGGTGATGACGCCGAGGTGGGGCAGGGGACTGGGAGGCCTGGAGCGGGGCGTGTGTTAAGGGGCTTGTTTTTCTCGCGCCAACTCCCAAGTTATGTGGGACGCAGGTCACAGATGCAGGAGCGCGTTGCTCTAAGTTTTGACAGGATCTTGTGACGCCCTTCAGAACTGGCCTTGTAGAATGAGTCCAGAGCTATCGCCACGCCTCTCTTTGCCCCAGTCTTCTAGTATTACTGCCTTCTTTACTTCCTCTCTGAAGTACTAAATGCAAGTACATTCTTAAGGACCAGCAGGGTGTTTGCGTTTGATCATCATCTGCGTCTTTCCCTAGGATGGAGACGTCCTTAACTTTATCAGGTAGGCCGGCCACTTTGTTTAGTTAAACCCTTTTGTGGGCCTCCCTAGGGTCCTGGAAGACCAGGTCCCCAGACACCTGTGTGCTTTGTTAAATGAAGAATGAAGTCAACAGCGTGAACTGTTAAGAGGCACCATATTTACACACTGTGTCATATTTACACACTGCGTATTTGAAAAAGGGTCTCATGGTAAATGTTTTGCCACATACATACAAATTCATTTGTACACAGACTTTTGGCTTAAATTTGTACTCAGCCTTTCAGTGTTGTTTGGGGACCTTATAACTAATTGAACTCTCCATTTGCCTTCTCGGGATCCAGTATAATTCATAATCCATACAAAAAGTGAATAGTTAAGGCTTTGAAGATGTATCTTTACCATACTTGTCCCTGTAAACCATGGTGCTCATTTAGATTTAATGGGGATCCTGCGCCTTGAACTTGAGTACTAAGTATGTGTTTCTTAATTTAAAAATTTGTTATCAAATCAATGTATCTAACTTACAAGGTTTTACTTTGAAGTTATTTTTATTGTGGCAAAATGCACATAACAAAATTTGCCACTTTGACAATTTTTAAAAAAATTTGTATTCATTATTTTTTAGAGAGAGGGGAAGGAGGGGAGGAAGAAAGGGAGAGAAATATCCATGTATAGTTGCTTTCACCTGCCTCCAGCTGGGGACCAGTGTGGAAAAACCTGGTTTGCAGCTTCGGTATGTGCCCTGGCTGGGAATCGAACCAGTGACACTTGGGTTTGCAGGCCGGTGCTCAATCCACTGAGCCATATCAGCCAGAGCCTTGACTGTTTTTAAGCAAACAATTCAGCAGCACTGAGTACTTTCACAGGGTTGTGCAGCCATCATCGCCATTCTTTCACAAACTCATCTTTCTTGTCGGGTTTTAATAACGTTTTAATGAAAACGATTGTGTTGCAAGCTTTAGTTTTCTCACTAAGCAAGGCTTGCCCTGAGTCCCTTCTCATAGCTTTAAAGAAATGCACTTTTAAAGAGGAAGGCGAAGAGCCATAACCAGACTCTTCAGTGAATCTTCACCAGGGAAGTTCTAATATGGAACTATTTCAGGATAAGCTTGTGAGCTACTTAAATTTGTATGTAAAGGTATTGTGAGGTTTAGCTCTCAAGAGGAAGGAAAAGTTAAGGGAGTTGTTGATAGCTTTCTCCCCTTAATGTGTAACAAAAATACAATACTAGATCTCCTTTAGCAGTGCAGTAACACCTATCTAAATTATGCTTGAGCTCAGGTTGTGGCGCCTGTTTAGTAACCAAAGGCAGTTCAGATCCAGCAAGCTTGGTAGGTGTAGCAATTTCCTCCATTCGCACTAGGGGACCCAGCACAGAAGATAAGGCCCTTTAACCTCCCAGTTAGCTGATCTTTACACTGAAGAAATGTAACAATGCTAGGCCTGATTTTATGTTTAAGTCTTACAACTGCAAAATAAAAAGTGTTCTCCTGCTGGGTGTGGTTCAGTGTTGCAGGGTTCAAATGAGAAACTCAACCCAAATTTCTCATAAACCTGTGGCATTTCTGATTAGAGAAGAAATCATACAAATTGTTCTTATGCTATGGTAGGAGTGCATTCTGATGTGTTAGTTTCCCTAAATTCATAGTGCAGTGTAGCACCAGGATCCCCAATGTGTCAGTGCTGGGTTATTAAACAACAGTGTATGATATATAAGTGTTTCATAGTTCCATTTTCCCCCCTTTTTGTTGCAAATGTGTCTTAATTTTTTGAACTTGGGGAACAAACATTGTAGCAACAGAATAAAGTGATTTGTTTATTTAATCAACACTTACATGGGGCTTACTGTGTGGCCAGGCCCTACTCTAAGCATTTTACAACATGAACTCATTTGACACAGAGTTGTGTTGAGAATTGAATGTGCTTATCCCCATTTTATAGATGAGGTAATTTGAGGCACAGTGAGCTCATATAACTAGCACAAAGCAGAGCTGGAATTCCATTCCAGGCAGCCTGAACCCAGCATCTCACCAGAAAAATTAACCCTGAGATTCCGACCCACCTAACAAATGAACTTTTTTTCAGGTTGTTATATTCCTATCTTGTCCTTAGGGATGAATAATTTGACATAATTACAGTCAGAATGTAACATAAACAACCAGTTCAACTTCCTTATTTTTCAAAAGAGGAAATTATGGTGGAATGTGGCTATGTCCCAGGTTGAGGGTTTTGGGGCAGGACCCTGGCACCTCTTCTCTGGGCCAAACCTTAACTTCTGATTGTGAGGAAGTTGGGCAGGGATCCTGGGAGGGTCTGGGGAGGCCAAGGTGTGTATTTAGGAGTGTGACAGTATTTGCCAATCATTACAGCCACCCTGGAGCTAACCTGGTAAATGGCGCAGGTTACATTGGGGCCAGACAGAGCAGAAGCTTGTGGCGAATTGTGGACCATGTGAGGAGCTTGCTGCTTGGGGTTCTACATCCTGGACTCCTTCCCCAGTGGCTGATGAGGCGGGGCCCTGGGCTCCCCCCTGGTTGAGGGCAATATTTTATTCTGTCCTGAATCATTTTTTGAGCTTTTTGAATCTTGAGTTGGGAACCTTTTAAAAGCCTTTGATGCAATAAGGAAATCAGCCAAGAGCAGCATGGAAATGAAAATGATGTCATTTAGTCAGTTCTTTTGTTGCGAGAAAGAGACTTCTAGGGGCGTAAACGGACAGACTTTACATGAAGAGCAGGAAAATCCAAGTTCAAGATTCAACAATGACTTTTTTTCCAAAGTAGGCTTTTATAGACAGTACCTTTAGCCGAAGGAGGAGAAGGACTCAACATGGGGAAAGGAAAACAGTGGAAAGGGAGGGGAAAACTGCAAAGAGAGGAGGAATTTGAGGAAAAGGCACAGAAGGAAATGTCAGGTGTGAAAACCTGTGTCAGGTCTTTGGACGAGTTTTGGTGTGCTACTTTGGCATACCAAAATAGCTTTCACTGGGTTTGTCCAGAACTGATCTTTTTAAAAATAGTGTTTATTTTTATTGATCCAAGTGTTGCTTGAAACCATTGCTAATCAACAAAGTCTGGGGACAAGGAGATAACAGGGAACCCAGCTGCTGCTTGAGATCTTCCTAACAACCTAGTCTGATTTTGTTGACATCACTTGTACATGAATGGATTTCCTATACAGTGTGATACTAGAACCACTCGGTTAGCAATTATTTTGTTTGTGATCCATCTTGCCTGTGAGAGGATGAGGTCCTTGAGTCACAGACTGTATCTCTGTCATTTCTGTGACCTCTGTGGCGATTATAGTGTACAATAGCTGTGAGCTGAATGAAGGGGGCATTGATGGGTGAAAGAAGGTGGTGCAACCCATTTCCTTCCGGAAAATAATGTTTTTATGGCTGTTTTACTTATTTATTCATTCTGTCATGCTGTTGATTCTTACATATAGATCTCTAGATGTGGACTTGACAGTCTGTGGCTTTTTGACTCCTTTCACGGTCCCTTTTCTGCAGTGTTCTCTACCCAAGTGCTGGTAAAGGAGTCCTTTGAAATACAGCAGTTGGAAGGTAGCAGGGTCTGGGATGGAGGTTTCTGGTTTGGAGCAGAGTAGTGGTATGTGACTTTGCGGAGCCCAAAGTGGGAAATGTAATGAGAGGACCTAAGAGTAGAAGAAGAAAGAATTAAAGATGAAGTTTGCATATTGTTTTTAAAATCTTACCATTATTCCCACTTTGGAATAAAAACATATAAGCTAAAGTAAAAATACAGGATTTGGGGCTAAAAATTTTTTTGGTGCTATTATGATTATGACGTCAAAAAGATTTAAAAGCAGCAAAGGGAGAGGATGAAAACCAGACGGAATTCTGTTATTCTAAGGGAAAAAGCTCACCTGTTGGGATATTGTATTGGGTTGGCCAAAAGTCCGTTTAGTTTTTTCCACAAAATTAAGGCACATTTTTTATTTTCACCAATCACTTATATTGACTTGGAGATTTTGCGTATGTCCACTATCTTCTGCCTGGTATAATGTGTATTGTTCTCAGTTAATGTTTTCATTTGCTCACTATCAATTTCAACTGGTCTGCTTGACCACGGAACATCGCCCAGTGAGAAATCGCCAGCACAAAACTTCACAAACCACTTTGGACACGTTTGATCAGTCACAGCACCATTTCCGTACTCTGCATAAATCTAGTGTATTTCAGTTGCATTTTACCTCTTGTGAAATAATAAAGCCTAATATGCCAAAAAATGTTGCGTATTTTCTTCCACCTTCCAAAATAAAATGGCAACACAAAAATTCACCAATTTTGACAAGTTTTTGTAAAATGCACGCTGATATGACAGCTGTCACAATATAATCTAACAAAATTGTTTCAAATGAAGTTAAAGACAACTAAGTGTTACTAGAGTCACGTTACAGAAAAAAATAGTGAACAAACTTTTTGGCCAACCCAAGGTATGCTAAATATTTTAAAACTAGAAACATGGAGCAAGACTCTAACCCTAACTCATACTTCACTCCAAGTCCCTGCCGCTGTCTTGGCTGGAAATGCAGGGTCATGGGGCAGTGGCTAACCACAGCAGGCCTGTGGGACTTGCACTGTTGGGTTCCACAGGTCCTTTCTAGGAGGAATAATGATGGGACTCAGCCAGGGAGCCAGAGAGCTTGGATCCATATATTAAGGTCACTAGCACCATGTGGTCTGCGGCAAATAGCTTAAAAGTCTTCTCTGCCTTGGTTTCCCCATCTGTAATATGGGAATACTCATGGTGCCTCTCTTGCAGGACTACTGCAAGGACTGCAGGAACATGCCTATAAAGGCTGGAGCGTGGGAATGACATGATAGATGTTGGGATCCTCTCTTCCATGCATCACCCTCCCCTCTCCACCTCAAATCTCACAGGAGCCCCATGAATAAATCAAGCAAACTGGAATTAGTGCTAGTGTAGACAGGGGGCTGTGGCCCAAGAGGATGATAGAAAAAGGATGCATGCATTTTCCTCACAAGGGATTCTTGGGTGACCATGAGATTCCATGAGACCCCAGTGATGAGAAGCAATAGAAAGACTTCTGGCAACAGAGCTGGTCACAACCAGAGGGAATGAACTAACTCCATGCCTTTGATTGTTACTATACTTTCCAAGCATGTGCTTTGACATTAGCTAGAAAATTTGATTGTATTAATGTATAACCAACCATAGCATAGCATTTACTAGGAGAGACATGATTTATTTACTAGGAGAAGCATAATATGCAACAGAAGAAGCATGATTCATTGCCCCTTATTGATAGGTGTAATTCTAATTAAGTGTAGAGTGTAAAAGTGAAAACACCCCCTCTCATCACATCCTTTAGCTTTACATTAAATGGGAGGAGGACATCGCTGGTGCCATCAGCTTGATAGGGGTGTGGGCAGTTCATATCTGGATGAATCATGGATGTTCATTAATAGTCAATTACCTAGACCAGCAGTTTTCATACTTAAAAGAAAATTGTGGTTACTGTTTCCTACCCTACCCCCAAGAACTGCTTTTCAGGTTGAGCTTGTCTGTGATATCTAAGTATATAAAACATCCAAAAGCTGAGCTGTCTTTGTTGGCCATTCCTAGATTTGGACAGTGAGCCAGTGCTTCCTCACATCTTCCCTGCCTGCCCCCCTCCTGACACCAGCTGCCCCTCAGCTGCTGGAACTGTGGGGCTTCTAGGGGCAGATGTGAAGGCATCGCCACCCCCTTACTGGAGGGAAGAGAAACCTAAGACCTGACAAGAAACAAGGCAACACAAGGCAGTAGACTGTTTTTTCCAAGTTTTGCCAGTGGTGTGCTAGAACTGGGTCATACTGAGATGATTTTTAAATTGTAGGAGTTTCATGAAATGAATGTTAAGCATGCCATTATTAAAATTTAACTTATCTGCAGCTTAGGTTTTAAACTTAAATAAATTTTATTGAAAACAAAGATAATAAATACCACAAGTCATCACTTACTAATTATTTTACTAAATTGACCGCTATCTGTGCTCTTGAAGTTATTTACATCTATTGTTTCTATGTGGTAAAAATAGTGTAACTACGGCACCTCTGTTCTCAAACTGCATGTTAAGTGACATCATGTTGGGAGCTTGAAAGCAGCCATGGTGGAAATATTTACACTCTGGGAATTGGCAGACACCACAGGCAGGGCTTCGCCCCTCTCCGCAACTAGTTAGCACTTGTCAGCACTTGTCAGTATGCCACTCACTGGCTTTGTCTCTGTGCAACCTCAAAGCATCTTTACTGCCTCCTTTCTCATTGTGACCAATGCAATTGGACTAATTTTTTCTTTCAGCTGTCACACTGGTTCTTAATTTGGGGGTGTGGTTGGGAGGAAAGGAATATACTTAGTTATGCATTGTTTTCATCTGTCTTTTTTCTATGTGCTGGTACAGATTGGTTTCAAACCTTTAAGAGCTCAGCAGCACTCATTTTAAACCTTGATTCTATTTTTTTGTAGTGATAAGATTCTTTTGACTCTACCCTCTGCCCCCAAAGAACTTGCCTTCTTCCCACCTCCAACCACACTGGTTCTGAGGTCTGGCTCAGCAAGATCACCTGGGGACTCATTCAGATTTTTAGGTCTGTCATATACCTACTGTCAACTGATGGTTGTTGGCACCAATTCAGCACCAACAGGAATCCCTAATTTGGGATGAGGTGAAGAAGGAAACTATTCAGTGCAAAGAGCTCAGTTGTGATACAGCACAGCTGTGAGAACAGCATGGCGTGGCCCCTGCGGTGAGGCAGCCTACCCTACTGAGATGGGAGTCCCAATTTATCTCCTAGAGAGGGGCGCATAAGGACATAAATTATTGGAATTATTCTGCATGGGAGATTTGGCTTCTTATCTCCATTTATTTATTTAATTATTTACATATCAGTATGGACTTATGGCTATGTATCATAATTTGGGTTATTATCCAATACTATGTTATTTACTTATATTTGGATTTTTTTAAAAAATATTTCATTATTATTTTGAGAGAGAGAGAGAGAGGGAGAGGGAGAGAAACATGACTGTATGGTTGCCTTTCACCTGCCTCCAGCTACAGGCCTGGCTGGAGACCTGGCTTGCAACCTGGTTATGTGCCCTGGCAATGAATAGAACCAGCAACCTTTGGGTTTGCAGGCCAGTGCCCATCTCCTGTGCCACCAGCCAGGGCTGTACTTGGGTTTTAAAAGATTTTATTCAAACACATTCTGCTGTCTAAAAATGTTAGGAAATGATAATTAATAGTTTAAAAATCATTCCTCCTTTAAAAAGATTCTATGTTTACATTATTCACTCTGGACAATAAAAAGCAAATTACCACTCAGGTTTTGATTTTATTTATTTATTTGAAGGAGTCAAGTTAAAATCTAAATAAAATTACTTTTGGAGTATAGAGCCCAAAAGGCATTTTGCCCTATTGTAAAGTGAGTTTGCACCAACTACTTTTAATTATTGCTGAGATCACCTATAGGCATTTTGTAGTTAGGTAGGAGTAATTTTTGGCCTTCTTTTCTTTCTTTCTTTTTTTCTTTTCAGATTTTCCTTAAATTAAATAGAAACTGAAAATGCTACTCAATATACTGTTATTCTTACCACTGGGAGAATGATAGCCTTGTTACGGCTATCATCCATGCTTTCTGTTTTCTAAAGCAAGTCTTCCGTGTGCAATTTTTTTCCTACTAAATGTAATTAAACAAACTATGCAAAATTATATTTCATCTCTTTAAAACATCTACAAGTCTAACCTATAGCAGATCCTAACATGCTTATTGACCTGTCTTAAAACAGAGGGAAAACATACTAAAAATGTTTTATTCCATTTACGTTTCTCAATGTTACAAATTTTCTTTTGTATTTCATTGGTTAATTCTGTTTTAAAATCCATTGCTTTTTGGTGTTCTTGTTTCTGTGCCAATTCATACACACAAATACCTGAGAGAGTAGTTTTAGTTGCAGGCAACCCCCCCCCCCCACACACACACATTTTTTTCTTTTAATAGATGCTGTGGGCAGTCATATTCAGATACCATATATATACCTGGCTTGTGAATCAGGTTTTGGTTAGAGTCTTGCATGTGGTGGGTGAACTGTGCAGCCCTAGTGCCTCACTGAGAACTCAATCGTCCTAAAAGGAGGATGAGACCCCTTCCAGCAGGCTGACTCCATAAGTGGTCAGCTAAACGAGGCCTATGGATCAGTCCCCAGGAAGATCAAGTAATTGATCCAGAGCTGTGCCTTGAAATCTAGCTGGACAGGCCTGAAGAGTTCACTGTTGCAATTAAATAAAGGATAACAGTATTAATTTAGGACATGTTGAGAAGTCACGACCACATTGCATAGTAATTAAGCACAAATTAAAGATAACAAATAAGCACTTAATTGACTCACTTAAACATTGTTTCCTGATGCTGCTCAGGATTTTGTTCTCAATTTATTTGTTTATTCTGTGGGGAAGGAAAAATAATCTTCCTTCTACTTTTCTAAATTCTTCTGGCTGGACTAATAAGTTACATTGACATGGGTTAACAGGAGGAATTGTCTTAAGTTCATTACACAGGTACACAGGGGGTCCCATGAGAGTATGAGACTGGAGGACAGATGGCACAATTATGTTGAGCAAAGGAGAAGGGAAGGATCGTGGATGGGAATTTCAAAGGGCAGGAAGGCATTTCCCGTGGAGCTAGAAAAGCAAATGTTTGGTACATAAATGTTTGTTGAGCCATCCTTAACAATGGGGCATCAGAGGACTTTGACCTCACGGCCTTAAGGTTCCTCCCTATCTATCACACACTAGTTCATGTTAAACTATAGTTAACATATATAGCTCCCTTCCTGGAGCAGGTTTTCCATCTCAATTTTTTAATGGAAGGTCAAAGATTTTTTTCTGAGTCTTGTTTCTTAAAAATAATCATCTTAAAATCATCAGTATCCCAAAGTTGTAATAGTATTTTGGGGTGGGAAACTCTGCTTCCCTACCATTCACTGTTATAAACCTTTAATCCTATTTCTATGCAATAAAAGTTTCCTTATACCCTGATTTCCTAGGGCACAGGACTCAGGGAGGCCATGAAATATGTGCATTATTTAAAAATGACCATATGTGTGATGAGCAGGAATAACCAGAAATGATTAATGTAATTTCTCTTCTTTGTGAAGGCACATAAGCCAAGGTGGGTCTGGGCTGGTGGGGAAAGGCATTGCTTCAGAGAAGGTTTGGGATTCTTTGGATTTGGGTCATCCTCCAATCAGTCCCAGAGCTGATCTGGAATAGGAGACATGCAGCTCCGGGGTGGAGAGGATGGGGACCACCCAGCTGTGAGGGTACTTAGACTCTAAATTAGCCTCCTAGAATTTCTTCTTCTCATAGTGTGGGTCTGGAGGACATTATTTCCCACAACAGCAGCTTGGTTTCCTTCTAAGTATAGATCCGCGGCTTAATGCTCAAAGATGTATTTAGAATCCTGTTAGTAGACAATTTTTAAATGATTGCACCTGAAACCATTCTGGGAGTATAATTTATGTTCATAGTGAGTCCTGTAAGAAATTTGAAGAATGCAAATTCAATGGCCAGTTAATTATTCTTCAGGTCCTGCAGGATCTCTCTTTTCATACAAATAAGGCTTCCCTAAGGAAGCCTTCTTGGCTAACTAGACTAAACTCAACCTATTTATTTATTTATAAAGATTTTATTTGATTCATTATTTTTAGAGAGAAGGGTAGGGAGGAAGAAAGAAAGGGAGAGAAACATCAGTGCATGGTTGCCTTTCACCTGCCTCCAGCTATGGACCTGGCTGGAGACCTGGCTTACAACCTGGTTATGTGCTCTGACTGGGAATTGAACTAGCGACTTTTGGGTTTGCAGGCTGGTGCCTATCCACTGAGCCACCAGCCAGGGCTTGAACTCAACCTTTCTAAAGTTACAGATTGAAAATGACCTGACTTGTTAATTGTACAATCTGTCATTCTAGGTAATTTAAGTGCACTACCTATTCCACATAGATGTTTAAGCATGAATTTAAATGGTCCAAATTCACTGTTAAACACTATGGACATGCTGGAAAGAACTCTAGTGTGATATTAGGGATAACCTGAGCCCTGGCTTTATTTCTGCCACTAACTTAATGTGACCCTGAGCAATGTATTTCCAGTGCTCTTCTCTGTTTCAGGCCCTGCTCTGGAGCTTAGATGAATTAATTTTAGTCCTTTTTAAGAGAACTGTCCTTGAGGGGTTTAAGGTCTAGTGCAGGGGTTTTCACACTCCACTGTGCCTCAGAAGCCCATAGAGGGCTCCTCAGAACACAGTGCTGGGCCTCGCCCAGGAGTGGCCAGGCTGGGTGGAGAATTTGCATATCTATCAAATTCCCAGATGCTGCTGATGCTACTGGTTTGGGGACCAAGATTTGAGAACCATTGATCTAATGGTTTAGCTGACACAGCAGCACAATTCAAAGATTAAATGCTCTGAAATAAGTACAAGTAATGCGCAGTAGGAAACAGTGAAGAAATGGTTCAAAAGGTTAATGAAGAGAGGGAGATCTGAGAAGGTCTAATGGAAGAGGGAGAGGTTAAGCAGGATCTTGACAAGGGGAAAACACCTCAGACAGGTAGGGCATTTGGGGGAACGGCACCATTTCGATCTCCTGATGGGAGGGAGATTGCAGAATATACAGTATGTAGGAGCAAAAGGCCCATCTAGCACAGGTGGAGTGGAGGCTTGGTGTGGGGGAGGGAACAACTAAGAACAGGTGGAATTGAGAATGAGAGAGCTGGAAAGTCAACGTAACAATGTTTGTGGTTTTGGATTTCGTCAGCAGCAAGGGGACAGCATGATCGGAGCCATGCTTAAGGGCAACCCTGGCATTGTAATGGATGGCTTGGGCGGAAAACAAGTGCTCGCGGAATTAGTGGGGCAGTCCAGTCTGCACACAAGGGTGGCCTGAAGAAGAGCGTGAAGGTGGGAAGAATAGGGTTGTGGGGTGGATCTGTGCAGAAGCCATAGATTTGGTAGTTGATTTGTTCCTGGGGATGAGGGAGAGGGAAGAGTCAAGGTGGGCTGAGGAGTCACGTCTGAGTTGTTGGGGAAGAATGGTGGTGGCAGGATCCCTTCAGGGGAAGTAGATTAGACAGGAAAATGAACCTTGTGGGGGGCCCTTGTTTCTTTAGGACCAGATGCTCTTAAAGGTCTCTTTTTGTGTGATTGTGGTCAATATTTTGGAAGTTTTTTCTAGTATGAAATATTATAGCATATATTTGTACCAAAAGTAAATGGTGTACAAGGTCTGGAAGCAGCTCAAGTGTCCGTCCATCAGTAGAGGAATGGCTAAAACAACTGTGGTACACCTACATAATGGAATACCACTTGGCCATAAAAAGTAAGAGAATTTGCCCCTTTTGACAGCATGGATGAACCTGGAGAAAATTATGCTAAGTGAATAGCTAGTCAGAGAAAGACAATTAAATTTCACTCATGTGGAATCTAATGAATTAGCTGAACTAACAAGTGAAATAGAGACTCATAGATGGATGAGTTTATGTCATCACAGAGCAGGATGACAGCTGGAGGGGGCATTAAGAGGTAGAGAGGTTCAGACAAGGGTCTGATCTCCAAAATATATAAAGAATTAATGCAACTCAACACCAGGGAGACAGACAGCCCAATTAAAAAATGGGCAAAGGACCTGAACAGACAACTCACTGAGGAAGATATACAAAGGGCCCAGAGGCATATGAAAGAATGCTCAACATCGCTAGTCATCAGAGAGATGCAAATTAAAACTACATTAGGATACCACCTCACACCTGTCAGAATGGCAATCATCAGCAAATCAACAAACAACAAGTGTTGGCGAGGATGAGGGACAAAGGGAACCCTCATACACTGTTGGTGGGAATGCAGGCTGGTGCAGCCACTGTGGAAAACAGTATGGGGTTTCCTTAAAAAACTAAAAATGGAACTGCCTTTTGATCCAGCAATTCCACTACTTGGACTATACCCAAAGAATCCTGAAACACCAATTCATAAGAACCTGTGCACACCTATGTTCATAGCGGCACTATT